>JABMDO010001829.1:0-11163 GCA_014851415.1 Cnaphalocrocis medinalis
GTGTATTGAACAGCAAAAGGTAATCTACTCGTAAGTTAGCTCGCTTATGTAGTTTTATACGATGTTGATGACTTCCTAGACTTAGCATTTAGTGAAAAAATTGGCCAGCTATGTGAGCTATATTTAACTTAATTTCGGTTTTCCAGCTCATTTACAATCATTCCTTGAGCACTTAGCTCTTAGGTCGTGGCTTTGCAGAAATGAAACTAAGGCGTTAAAGAACCGTCGTGGTTATTTCATTCGAGGTCCAGTTAACTTGGGTAGATTATGTTGTAACCTAGATTCGAGTCTCGAAGAGTTGAACCGACTTCATAACAAAGGTTGAGAGATTTTTTATTGAATGAGTTTCACCTGTAGCACTCGATACAAGAGTAATTCGAACAATTTGCATCACTATTGACACTTAAATCACGAATCAGCCTAAAATCTTAAATGCTGGAATGAGTTTTTGACTTTATATCATTGTAATAAGGTAAAATCTTACAAGCACAGCTAGTTTGTAGGCATGAATGGATGGCTCGGGCGGGTCGTTGTGGGCAGACTTTGATTGTTTACAACCCGTGCAGATAAATATTGGACTTAGATATGGCGGACGGTTGAGCTGTTACCGTCAGCATACTAAGTATGTAAAATTATAATTAAATATAAGTATAAGTGCTCACGTGTGCGAGTATAGACGCTAATAGTGTACAAGCGAGAAGTAAATAGTGGCGCCGCCATTTCTAATACCAATGTTTATCCGCACGGGTAGTAATGTTATATATACATTATAATACCTACGGAATTACGGGATGAATTAACAGCAAAAAAATATTAAATATAAGCTTAAATTACATTTTCTAAACTCCCTCATTAATATTTGAGAGTTATTATGTATTACCTATACCTAACAATTTATTATAACTACATTGATACATATAATGAAAGTAATTGTCCAATTCTTAGCTTTTTTTTGTTTTTTAATTGCCGGTAAAATAATGTTGATCTGCGTAAAACTTATATAAACTTAGTATATAATTATAAACCTTAATGGGTTTCTGTGCTAAGTTAAATACTATTTAATGTTATTAAGTTTTTAAGTGATAATAAAGAGAAAAAAAAAATTATAATTATAATCAAAGTAGTAAGTGTGGTTTACGGAAAATGTACGAGTTTTCGGGACCAATTTAAGGTGTGTTTTTTTCACGTCTGAGTATGGGCTGAGAATCGACTTAATAACCATTAATTGTAATATAAATATTTTAATAACTGTTCTAATGTAAGGTTGTACCCACCTACCAATGTAACACGAACTGTAAATTTGCAAGTTTTTTAAGCAAAACATAAGCACTTATATACCATGTTTTAAGCAAGTAAAGATAATAATAATTATTATTTTATTAATATTTATTTCTTCAAATTTTCACTTTCTCCCTCCTGCTAAAAGGAGTAGGTAAAATAATCCTGTTACTCGGACCTCAATCGCAATGATTATTACCTATTGTTTTTGTGATAGTCACTATCGCTCAAAATGATGTTAATAATCATCTTGGTAAAATTATTATTTATTATTATTATAACCACCTCCTACAAGGATGTAAATGTTCACTGATACAGCCTGTGTATGGGAAACCCATTTTTTTCTTTTTTGCATTAAAATCTTAATGCGGTTCACAGAATACATCTACCTGCCTAGTTTGAACAGTACTTATAACTAATGGTTTCGGAAAAATATAGCTATAACATACGGACGAACAGACAGACTTGACGAATCTGCAAGGGTTCGGTTTTCGTTATTTGGTTACGGAACCCTAAAAATACGATTCATAAGAGCAAATACTAAAAATCACACAAGAGATGTAAAGTTAGCAATAATATTTAGTTAATAAATTGAGTAAGATTATGAACATACTGTATTTAACGTTTATTGATACCACGGAATAAGGATCTCATATAACCTTATTCCGATTGATATAACAACGGAATAGGGTTTCGTGATACTAAATCAAGGTTTCTTATTCCGAGTAATGAAAAGTACACAATTTTAAGTTTAATTTATAATGCATTATTGCTTAATTACATTGTTATTCAAAATATATATAAAACATACAGTGGATTACATCAGAAAACATTTCTGACCTAAAATTTGGTGCCTACTTTTGCTAACAACGAATTAAGAAAATACCTAAATAGCCTATCTTAAATCTGTTGTAACTAGCAAATTTGAGATGTTAGTATACCACGGAAATAGATTTTTATAATTAAAGACTACTTATGTGATCAGAACTTAAACATTGAATTCGGAATCATAAAACTGACTTCAAAAATAAGGAAAACAAAATACCTCTATTAAATTGCAATTGCGTGGTATACATCGGTAATTAGGAACTGGCAAAATATTTGGCTGCTAATGCCGTGGTATTTTTATCAATTATTTCTGTTTAATTGATACTACATAATATTAGAATTTGAAGTTTTTTCGATAAAGCATCTTATCCTTTTAAATTAGAATCTTAACAAAAACTGACAACAGTATAAAACTATTTTAAAACGCTATTTAAAAAATCGTGTTACTCACGTGCGTATGGTCCGTATTGTATGAAGCGCGCGTTCCAGCCTGCTGCTGGCGCAAACTGATCAATTATTTAAAAACGTACAAATACCAAATCGGTTTCATGCTTGTATTACATGTATAGATAAATTATTGATTGATTAAAGCATCTTAGAGACTAAAATAGCTTATGAATTGCATGAAAATACCGTTTTTCTAAATACCTCGGAATTACCAGCCATTTTTAGAACCCCACGGAATTAGCTGCCTTACCTACTTAGAGGTAATAAAATAATAATACCTACTAAGTTAAGAAAGCGAGTCCTCGAAGCGCACATGAGGGTCCCCTGGCATTGTGGCCATGAAGTCTAGGTTGCGAACAAAGGTTTGGTGGCCAAAAATGGACAAAGATGCAGAATCCGTTGTAAACAATTGCAAAGGGTGCATATAGTTTCGGGTCCAAATCCACCAGCCCCATGAACGCGAAGAGAATTGCCGACGCAAGCAGGTTAGATGTAGCCATCGATTTCTTAGGTCCACTTCCAAGTGGGCATATCTCTTGGTTATCATCGATTACTATAGTAGTATAAAGAAAATCAAAATTATGAAGTCAATTGTTCAAAGGACACTATCGAAGTATTAAAAGAAATTTTTTCCCGATTAGTATTCCTACTAGCAAACTTGTGATAACGGTAGGCAGTTTGTTTCTGAAGAGTTTAAGTCTTTTTGTCAAGAACAAGGAATTAAATTGTTTAAACACAATCCCTTACTGGCCCAACAAAATGGGGAAGTTGAGAGGCAAAATAGGCATACTCAAAGACTAAAAATCAGCCAAATTCAAAATCAGACTGGAAGGATGATCTTTAAAATATCTAACATGTACAATAGTACACCTCACAACTCACTGGCAAAAACTCCTCAGACTATTGTTACACAGAGTATTCAGAGACAAATTGCCATCGTTAATACCTTTGACATGAAGAAGATATTTCAGACACAAGAGATAGGGATATGGAAAAAAAAGGAAACAAGGAAAATGTATGGAGACCGAAAAAAGAAAAGCAAAGATCGGATATAGAAATTGGAGAGAAAGTTTACGTAAAAAATTTGTAAAAGACAATAAATTGTTTCAGACTTGATCCTACACCGCACACGGTATCAGAGCTAAAGAAAATGAGGTTGATGTCAAATGATTCCACGGAGTAGAATATAGGCGTAATGTTATTCATTTAAAAGAACGGAGGGAAAATGGTCAGTTTGTGGAAACACAAAGACGAACACAATAATGCTAATGTAAGCACCGCAGAATTAGAAAAAGACTAGATTATTTATTTGTTGTTAGGTATATCTATCTGTTATCGTTATAGTGTTCAAATTTTAATTATTGTTAAAAGGAAAAGATGTAATGTTGTGGTAAAATATTATACAGCCGGAGTGGGGAGCGTCGGCCATCACTCGCTAGCCACGGCGGCGACGGGCGGACGTTGCTTACGCTGTGCACTAAATCATAAACAGTGTTTTATTTTCCTCTGGTTCGGATCCTAAACAACCTGTGGGACACCACACCTAGTTTTTAATATCATAAAACAACGTGAATTGGGGTCCTTGTCTCTTCCTGTACAGTAGTTTCCTTCCCTGGAGATCAGTCAACGAGTGACAAGGCGTCCTAAAGGTCACATTGTTTTTTGTAGGTAACTAAATTACTGAACCCATCCCAATATATATAAGGTCGCATACATCAGGGTGTATCTGATAACATTTACATCCCCTTAACCACGTGTTCTACCAACCATACTGAACAACATTTGTTCTATGACTTTAAAACTCGCATAAAAAATTTCATCTTTCCATACAAAGTCGGTCACGTGACTTGGTCATTTTGTATGGGGAGTCGAAACATTTTTCGAAGAATTTGGAAAAGTTGTTAAACAATTAATGATGTTCAGAATGGTTGATAGAGCACGTGGTTAAAGGGATGTAAATGTTCACAGATACACCCTGTATAAGGTTGGTCGATGTATATAGAATTTATCTCTTAATTGATGATTATACCCGCTGGGTTTGAAGCCCAACCTTTAGGGCACCGCAACATAGACTGTGCGAGACAAGTTACTTTTAGGCTGACGGCTAGACGGCCACCGCCGGATCCTTGAATGGCCTATGAGATTTATTTAGGAAATTAATGTTGCCCTTAGACCAAGCCATGAGTTGTGGACTAAATGGAAATTAGGTTATTAAATGGAGGACAAAGGTTGATTGTGGAGATGAGAGGCAAGATTCTGGATATTGTGTGACCACTGATTTAGTGGCTACACGAGTTTAAGAAATTGACTTTATGTGGTAGACGCTTTTGGCCATTTGAAATGAATGGTATTGATACATACCGTGGAGAGACACGCTTCGGCATGAATGGGCCGGTTCGAGCGGTCTCACAGAAGACCGGGGTAAAGCAGCGGCCGCGCTGTGTTTCGTCGAGTGGGTGAGGGCACCGGGTTAAAGGTTGGCGGCGCACTTGTGACTCTACTGGTGTTGCAGGTGTCTATGGGCGGCGGCCATCGCTTACCATCAGGTGATCCGTCTGCTCGTCTGCCACCTATAACAAAAAAAAAAATTTTAGGCTGTCTGTCCCCAGAAGCGGAGCGGGGCGGAGAAGCGGATTCTATTGATGGATTTCACTTCCCTCCACTTCGGTGGACAGGCAGTCTAATGATGCCCAATTATCAAATTGACCGTAACGCAGCTCTGGTCAAACATACTTACTTATATTATAAATGGGAAAGTGTGTCTGTATGTTTGTCTTTCATTCACGGCAAAACGGAGCGACGAACTGACGTGATTTTTTAAGTGGAGATAGTTGAAGGGATAGAGTAACATAGGCTACTTTTTGCCCCTTTCTAACCCCCCATTTTAGAGAAGTAGGGGCGCGAGCGAAGCCGCGGTCTAAAGCTAGTAATAAATAATTATCACAATTTTATCTGCAGAACCGTACGCAAATAAACATTAACCTTTAAAATACCTGTGAATACGTGAAGGATACATTAAGAAAGAGGATTTACAGTTTTTTGAAATAAACATGTGTAATATTAGGTAGAATCGTACAACTTCGTACAAGAGAATTTATTTTTATTATTGCCTAGTGTGGCCATTATTCGCAATTAAGGCCGCATTTTAGCATCGAACATTAGTCTGAAGGTGAGAAAAATACTTGGAGAATAGCGTGCGAGTTTTTATTGGACATTTACGTTTAACTTATGTAAAGTATGCACTTGACATACACACTTTCATCTTAGTCACAGAATAATTACATACAGAAGGTTGGCTGCCTGCAGAGCGCGAAACGGACCACGCATTCACGGACTTGCACTAACAATTCTATCAAAGTTCTCGATGTGTTTCGCCGTGAATGACATAAAGATGTCAAGCACAGGTCTTGAGACTGCGCGCACTGAACGTTTAAGCATTTATTGGTGTAAAAATAAGTCGATGTCAAATATGTCAATTTAATAAAGTGAATACCTTCGAGTTTCTTCAGGCTTCCAGCACTATCAATTTCTATCAAAGTTCTCGATGTGTTTCGCCGTGAATGACACAAAGGTGTCAAGCACAGGTCTTGAGACTGCGCGCACTGAACGTTTAAACATTTATTGGTGTAAAAATGAGTCGATGTCAAATATGTCAATTTAATAAAGTGAATACGAGTTTTTTCAGGCTTCCAAATAATGAAGAAAGATAAAAATTATGTTACTTCTATCGATTGGTTAACAGACCAATTATTGTGCCATGTCCCAAAATTGACCATGACGCCGTTCCCATGGCAACGTTTTCTGTTTACTTAAAATAACGTTAAACTTAACCACGTAGCACAACGACCTGTTCAAAGTTCAAAATCAGCGAGAACCAACCTTCTGTCTGTAATTATTTTGTGTCTTACTGATTCACCTTTCAATGCACTGTATCAACACCCTACAAGGTTGTTGACGTGATCAGCCATCAGTAAAGACTTGTTGTCCATTTGTATGTAAAGTGACGCGTACGCACCCATTCGGCCGAATCGAATTGAAAAAAAAAAAAAAATGAAAAATGAAAAATGAAAAATGCTTTATTGCTTTCCGAGTTACATACTTAGACTAGCAAATAAATAGGTACATACATTTATGAAATTAATATCTAATTATTGTCTAGTACAATTGTTGAAGTGAGCAGGGGATCCCAAACTAGGCACAGCCTGTATCTTGGGTAACCAGTAACTTATTAATTAACAGATTTACAGTATCAATTCCAAATTGATTTTCTGTCGCCAAATGAACACACCGTTGATTGCAAATTGACTCTGCATATCAGTTTCTTTATAATGAAGAAGTTTCTTGTAATTGGTTTTGTTTTGAAATTGGACAGGGAAATTAAATATTTTAACTCGCATATTTGGATGAGCAGTTTTTTTGGATAATAATAATAAGTTTTTTTGCCATAAAGCTTACTAAGCACTGTACCTATATCTGGCATTCTTCTTCTTCTTCTTTCGTACGGGCTTTTCCGCAATTAGGCTGCAAATGTGCCCATTTCACGTCCGGAGGGTGACGTTGTCCGGTCTTCACTCCAACCAGCCAAGTTCCTCTAGGAAACCTGCCAGCGCCTTCGCGCTGCTGAAGATTTCCCGGAGACTACCTGGGTTTCCCAGGTATATCTGGCATAACTCTGCACTAAGCATAGCTTGTATATATTACAGTTAAACTAGTCATTACATAGGACGCGTTTTTTCTAGTTAGAACTAGTTTTTACATAATGCCTTTGTTAACACTAAAATTCACTAACGTCTGAATATAATGTCAGTTAAAACTAGTTTCTATGAAACAAAACGCGTTTTTTTTATAAGACTATAGGCCAACGCTTGACTACAATCGCACCTGATGGAAAGTGACGATGAGGTCTAGGATGACACGCGTTTGCCTAGAAGATGCCTGTTCACTCTTGCCTTAAAGATATCCAAGTTATAGCGGTCGGGAAAAACAGACCTCGGCAGGGAGTTTTCCCAAAGTGAGTCGTTAGTTCTTCCATTCTCTTGAGGTGGCCGAGCCAGCGAAGTCGATACGCTTTAATTTCGCCGATGATATAAGGCTCACCCACCAGGTCTTCTAGATCTTATAAATATAAGTAGAAAATAATATTCCCTATTGGGAGTATCCAATAAAATACGATAAGAAGCTGTATTGGAGATTCGTCTTACTGAAAGGTCGCTCATAAATCGTCAGCCTTTCTGTTTTGTCGTCGTCGCCAAACTCATTTAGGTTGCGCCGGCGCAGGCTCTTGCGCAGCTATGCGCGAAATGCGGTGTGACACGCAAAAACTGCCACACACGACAGCCGCAACACGATTAGAACGTAACTTGCAATCTTTGTTTGTGAAACGAAGTGCAGAGGGTCCTAATATGTGAACTCGTATAAAAATGCAAAGCTAGTGAAAAGAAGTGCAGAGGATCCTTGGAACAAGTTTATAATGCGAAGCTTGAGTGGGTTACTAGTAAATCATCATTTCATCTAATAGACTGCTGGACATACGCCTCTCCCAACGTTCTCCACAGATCGGTCCTGTGCCACCCGCATCCAAGGTGCTTCCGCGACCTTCACTAGATCGTCGGTCCACCACAGGGTGGACCGACGAAGACCTCCACAGGGAGGTCCTGCCACGGGTGCGGCCTCCTGCACGCAGCCTCAACTCAAGAACCTTTCTACCCCAACGGCCGTCTGTTCTCCTCGCAATATGCCCTGCCCATTGCCACTTGAGCCACGCAATTCTTTGGGCTAAGATCTCCTGCGGATCTCATCATTTCTGACGCGATCACGCAAGGAGATTCCGAGCATAGCCTTCTCATTGCATTAGTAAACCATATTCCTTTGTAATCATTCAGACGTATAAAGTTACATGCTACCGCCGTAGGCCTACACTCGTTTTTGCCCCCTGATGGAATCATTCGGGCTCGTTAGCAGCCTAAAGCAGCCGCCATCAGCTAGACAGGATTCAATCAACTTGTCCCCTGTTATTTATTGAGTTTGTAGGTAGCGTATAATGTTAGTAGGAACATTCGTAATTGAAGATTTATTGGTAGTTGTAACTTAATGTTAAGTAATCGTTGTTTTATATATTTGTTGTTATATTTTCCGTGGGAGAGCCTCGCTTCGGCATGAATGGGCCGGCACAGAAGACCGGCGTGAAGCAACGCCTGCGCTTCGTTTTGCCGACTTAATTAGGGTACCGGAGGCCCATAAAAGGAAAGGGGTCTGCTCGTTTTTTATCCGCAGTTACCTTTTGGTTAAATTGACCATAGTAAACTTTGACCATTGGTGAGACCCTATTAGTCTAAGTAACAGCCTAAAGCTAAATATAGTTTAAAAAATATTTTTTTGGCGATAATTGACTAACTAATTCGTTTTTTTTTAATTTATTTTTTATGTGATAGGTAGCAAACGAGCAGGCGGATCACCTGATGGTAAGCAATTGCCGCCGCCCATGGACACTTGCAACACCAGTTTTTCAACCATTTGTTTAATTTAACTACGGATCCAAAACCGATCCTTAGTAACTGTCCTAAAACAAAATGGCCCAGGTCGTCCTAAAACGCAAATAATTTACCTTTTCTTATCCTAAAACCAAACTTAATTTTAATCCAGTCATTAGCATAATGACGGGCGGATACAAGTTTTTTCGAATAAGTACAAGATTTTATCTAAAACAAGCCAACTTGGCTCCAACGTTCTTTATTTAAGTGCCGCTAAGTTAAACCACCATTTTCTGAACATCACTTTTAATTAGATTTTTAGGTTTCCTAAAGTTTGGCAGTTACCACTTAAAGAGTGCGATGACCCGTCTGCGGGAGAATTCCACAAAGCTAAAAATCTAAAATAGTACTAATTCTACCTAGTTTAAGTTGGCTGTTCCCAGGATATGTGATTTTAATGTAAAGTGAAGAAGGTATCAGCCTATAACTATCAAAGGCAAAAAAGCCTTCATAGAAATAAAGATATCGTTATAAATTACTAGCGGCCGCCCGCGACTTCGCCCGCGTGGAAAAGTAACTTTTTACCCCCCTTTTAACCCCTTACAACCCCCTTTTCGCAATAAAAAGTAGCCTTTGTTCTTTCTCAGGGTCTAGATCATCTGTATACCAAATTTCATTTAAATCCGTTCAGTAGTTTTGGCGTGAAAGAGTAACAGACAGACAGACAGAGTTACTTTCGCATTTATAATATTAGTATGGATGAACCGGTCTAACCGTGGTGTCTACCAGGTAGTGCGCCCGGCAGCTGGCTCCCCTCTATACTCCAGCAGTATTTAAGCGGCTGTTTCGTTCTTCTCCATGCATGCTCTGCATAGAGGGCTGTCTGTAACACCTAAATTAAATAGATATTTGTGAAAGTTGCCATGCCCCATCAGAGCACAAGTCACCAAGCGTAGACTTGATTAATATAGCTGTAGCCAAGGCTTAATCGGTTGGCTTATGTAGGTCGGTGATCTATCCCTTAACCGAAAAAATAAAAATATAATTTTTGCTCAACCTGGGTATCGAGCCAAAGTCCCTAAGATCACGGCGCGGTATTAAAAGCACTAGACCAATGGGTTCTTAGAGTCATCCGAAGTCTAGAAGTTGGCGGTCTTATATGTACCCCCGTGCCACGGAAAGCACGTTAATCTGCTATCGATCTCTCTTCGGTCGTGTCACACTGATGTAACATCGAATTAAGAAAACAGCCCAAGTAGCATTGAGAGTTCTATAGGAGTTGACTAATGGTGTACATTTATTCTTTAAGCTGTCTATGTAAGCTGCACAAGAGTTGTATAGCATGCTGTACAGCCCGTTTACCACCGATTTGGGCACAAATTATTCAGCTTTAAGTTCTCAAAAGGTACACAGTAGTAGAATAGTGGCTCTTTAATGGTAGTTTTAAAGAGAGAACTGTGGTTTTAAAGCTGACGAATGGCACTATTTTAGATTCCCTGTGGTTATTTATATAGACAAGGGAGATATTATAAGTGACAAAGTGAACAATTATAGAGCCAATTGTTTACACGTCGTAATCACAAATGTACCTATAACCGACTTTTAAGCCGCTTTACCGTAAACGCCAAACCATGCGCGATGTATTCGACTCTCAGCGCCATCTATTGGCAGTTAAGTCCCGAAACGAAGCGAGGGCTGACGACAAGTCTATTTATAAAGAGATAATTCCATCGGTAAATCTTATAATACAACTAACGCGATGCATTGATTGCTCAGCGACATCTATGGGTACGTGGAACTAATGTTGCGCAACGAAGAAGGCGAGTCATTGAATTTTAAACAGCTAGTAATGTTCAATTTAGCCATACATATTCTCCATAAGGTATTTTCATGATATTGATATCATGTTCATGTGTATCATGTTTGTGACTATCACTTCAAACAAAACTCGTATCATATTTGATACTGACATAATTATGCTATATGGTATTCCACTGATGGCCCACCCTCATTTTCTTTTTGCGGACTTAATTTAGGCCAGCAACCAGAGATGAGCAATGTTTCACCTTTTCGGTTTACCTGTAAGCTTTTGTTGGCGACTGGCTGTGGTGCAACCTCGTTTTCTATGTCTTTTATCTAT
>JABMDO010001830.1:0-28470 GCA_014851415.1 Cnaphalocrocis medinalis
TTAAATATCAAGATAACACGAAAACATCTCACATTCATATACGGCCAGTTATTTTAATGAAAACAAAAGTTATATTATAATAATAAAGTAATACGATATTGTATTTTCTCTTAAGAGCGCGTATTTCGGCATAATTATGACCACGGCTACATGTCTTTCAAACATTATTTCTCACTATTTTAACATTTCAACGGAGATAATTATTTTGTTTCGTACTTTTTTTGCAGTCGGATTTTAGTTGTGTTATTTTATTATTTTTATGAGATAGTACCTTAGTTACATCGAATATAAATTTATTATATCTCCCTAAATATGGTAATCCGATGACATGTATACATGTGCAAATAAAAATAGACGTGTCACTCTAAACACCTTGACATCGGTGGAATCACTAGTCTAGTCCATTACGGGTAAAAGTAAACTGTATAATATTTATATTATCATCAAAATTTAAATACACACTGCTCTTTTTTAATGTACTGGAGTTCTGTAAAAGGAGAAGGCTCAATAAGGAGTTTTCCAATGATATTTAGTTAGTTGGTTTCTCTAGAGCAAAAAATATGGCGTAATTAATATCTATATTTGGGTTATTGCATAAGAAAAATAGAGAGCTATTACAATGCTGCCATTGATTCATTTCCATTTTACACATAAAGAGCGCGCTCCACCAGATTACCTACTCCGCGAAGCGATGACTAGACATGACGAAACTATAAGGGTTCCTAGTAGACTACGGAACCCTAAAAAGAAAGTACTGTCATACCATTTTATTCTCGACCTGTAGTGTCTGTGGTAAAATGTCTATGGCGGTTGTCAGGGTTACTCTGTTGTGATTATATTTTGTAATGGCCGGTTAACGAAGTTTTCTTTATTTACCCAAAAATACTTCAATGGCGACGAGATAAAACACAATTATTGCGGAAAATACAGCGGAAAAAAGACTATATAAAATGTCAGTCGGAAAAATCGCGGAGTTTAACGTGAAAAGTGGGAGTTGGTCTACATACATTGACAGGGTAGATATGTATTTTATTGTCAATAACATTAAAGAAGAATTTAAAATGCCGACTTTAATTGCTTCTATGGGTGACGAAGCTTACGAAGTTCTTCTAAACCTAGCGAGCCCTGAGAAGCGTCGGATTTACTGTTCGCTGACGCGGTGGAACTGATGCGGCAACACCTACAACCTACGCCCTCAGTTCTTGCGGAACGATTCAGGTTCAGGCATAAAAAACCAAAACAAGGCTGAATCTATCGGAGATTATGTTGCTGAACTGAAGAAACTGTCACAACACTGCAAATTTGGAACGAACTTGAACGAAAATTTAAGGGATCAGTTCGTATGCGGTTTGAGGAGTGACCTCATCCGCCAGAGACTTTTTGTCGGAAATGACTCTGTAAATTTCAACCAAGCTGTACAACTTGCCACATCTTTAGAAGCAGCGGAAAAGGACGCGGCCGTGGTCGATCAAAAAAAAGTTCACGACGTGGTTGACGAGGAGACAGCGGCGGTGATGGCAGTATCTGCTGGCCGGGGAAATTCCGAGTGCGACTCTCCACAAGCAGGTGGCGGGTTACGCGGTAATGAATATCGTTACAGGTCTTACGAGTGTAGTAGGTGCAGACAGGTGGGCCATCTGAGACGAGTGTGTCCTAGACGGCAACCAAGAGTTCGCTTCGACGGCACGACTGCGGGAAACAGCGGGAATGAGGACGAGACACTCGAGGCCCAGGAAGATTTTCACCTCTTGAGCCTAAATGATTACCGTGCGGTGAGTTTACCTATTATGGTCGAAAAACATATAATAAAAATGGAAGTTGATACAGGCACAGCCATTTCCTGCATAAGTACGGAGACTTATAACATGTATTTCAAGCATCTGGCCATGGAAAACAGCAACTTGACATTACATTTTTATGATGGTTCGAAAATTAGGCCGGTTGGTATTATCAAGCCAACGGTAACCTATGAAAATGTTTCAAAACCATTGGGTATTTGACAATTTTTTTTTCTGTGTTTAATCAAAAGACGCCTCAATTTAAGAAACATCGTTGAAAGAATCACTTGATTCTCATTTGAATTACCTGAGATATCACAACTTTAAGAGTACGTATTTTGGGCAAACCCAAAAACGCTCTATACAATGGCTATTGAATCGTGACGTCACGATTCAACCTTCTGTATGCGCGTCTAGTAAATTTTATATGGTAGCTATATCAAATGTTTCGTTTAAGTATATGGTTTTATAATAAAAGTTGATGAAAAATGTACGGGTAGTTCAATGATATAATTATTTTTTTTTAATTTTATACTTTAAAAATGGACTTGCCCATGAAACTTTCAATGCTCACAAAACCAGCTAGATGTTATATTTTTAACTGAAAATGTTGGCCATTGGTTCTTATTTACCAATATTTTGATAGAGTATCAATATTTTTTACTAAATCGAGATTAGTCAAATACCCAATTAGAACTTTTTGTTGTAGGAGGAGGTACTACTTCGTTACTAGGGAGACAATGGTTAGCTGAGTTAAATATTAAAATTCCAATTTTTTCTAAGTGTGTTTTCATAATATTGCTGGCGGTAAAAACCAGGTTTCTTTTGACATCGAGGATTTATTGCGCAGGTATAAGGATTTGTTCAGCGGAGGCCTGGGGCGGTACACGGGAGGCAAGGCGACGCTGCGGGTGCGCGCGGGCGCGACGCCGGTGTTCCAGCGCGCGCGGCCGGTGCCGTACGCGCTGCGGGAGCGCATCGATCAGGAGCTGGACGCCATGCTGCGGGACGGCATCATCGAGCCCGTCGACTGCTCCGACTGGGCTTCGCCGCTGGTGCCCGTCAACAAGGCCGATGGTTCGTTGCGGATTTGTGCGGATTATAAAGCGACTCTTAACCCTGTATTGCTAATTGATCGATATCCTTTACCTCGTATTGACCGATGGGTTGCGTTATGTGGGGGCATAGATTAGTAGTGCCAGGAAATTGTAGAGAAAGAGTTCTCAAAATGATTCATGAACCCCACATGGGGATAGTGAAGTCTAAGGCTTTAGCTAGGAGCTACGTGTGGTGGGCCGGAGTGGACGAGGCGGTGGAGCGCATGTGCCGCGAGTGCGACGTGTGCGCGGCGCAGGCGGACGCGCCGCCGCGGCAGGCGCCGCGCATGTGGCCGTGGCCCTCGCGTCCCTGGACGAGGCTGCACCTAGATTTCATGGGGCCAATTGGCGGGAAAACTTACTTGGTCGTTGTTGATGCAATGTCTAAGTGGATTGAAGTTTTCAACGCCACTAGTACTACAACCGCGTGGTTGATTGATAGGTTATGTGAATTATTCAGTAGGTTCGGGTTCCCAAAGCAAATAGTGAGCGATAATGGTCCTCAGTTTATATCACAGGAGTTTAGTACTTAGAATAATAACTCTATAGAAGGAGAGTCTCCATACTAGAGCTCTGTCAAAAATGAGACACAAAAAAATTCACGCAGCCTACTGCGCACCGTACTGACACAACTGACACACCTTTGTAATGTTGCTAGTGAAAGTGCAGTTTCCCCGAAAACAGGGAAATAAATCGGACGCCTCAATAGTGATTTCTAATGTGTCGTAAAATGTTGGTCGGTGTGGTATGAACATGTAATGTAAAGTTTATTTCGAGATAGATCTAATAGATATGTTCACAAAAACTACGACATAAGCTAAGCACTAGGTATTATAGAAATTTAACGAACAATTTCGGTGGTACATACATATCACACAACCTTCAGGCAAACACATTTAATAATATAGACTACTGGCCCGTGTTAAAAAAATGATGGGTCATTTGAACCACCAGATGACCTATGTAGAACGATATAAGAGCTTAAATAATAAGATTCAGCATTATGCCGTCACTTGTAAGCTGTCCAACTGAGTGCAGGTGAGAATTCAAAAGTACAGGTAGAGTGGGTATATTTTGGTCATATATTTTTGTACGGCATTCTTACTAATCGATAGATCCATGAAAAATAATAAGACAACGCGTAGTGCCGTACAAAAATGGTGGTCCAAAAAGTCGGATTTTCTTTTTGATTTTCCGACAATTTCCAGGGTGAATTCGATCATTTGATTTTGTACGGCAATCAGTTTCATGCTATTTCAGGACTGCTTCTAATACATTATTCCGCAACGCCGTACAAAAATCATGCGACAAGGGGAAAAAACCGAGGGTTGCAACCCCCTCTGTTTCAGTGGTCCAAGGGGTGATTTGACACAACATCAAATTAATTTATTTCGAAAGTATTTTATGCATAGATAATATTTTTTCATATGCCGTACATTTTCGTTGGTTCAAAGGGGGAAAACCATATTTGTATTATCATCAATATTAAAATATCAAATTTTTCTTGAAAATAATTGTTTTATTTCTTCACATCATTACAATGAAACAAATCAATTATATATATGTATCAATAATGTTCGAAGTATATAGTAAACCAAAAAGTATACAAAACTGTTGATACTGTGGTTGACAGTTAAAATTTTTGGATATATATATACACACCGTTTCACTTAATAGTGATTTAATCATATTATCAATTGTTCTCTTCAAAAATATATTAATGCCGTACTGTATCAGATGGCCATAAAGTACCCTTTAGATAGTAGCGTCATTTTCATCAGCCTAAAAGATTTGGTCTGCATTAAAATGTAGGTACGGCATCATTTTTTCCTAATTTATTTATGTTAATACTATTTAAAACATGGGATACAATGTAGAAAACTGCTATATTTCATTAATGTATGATATTTAAATTTCTTCAATAATTTGAAAAATTACAGTTTTTGTGTTTCTCTATAATTTTTTTCAGAACAGTTTCTTTTGAACGGCAATACTGTATAACAATTGTATTTTACAATATCATGTTAAAAAAAAAGTTCCCGTACAGGATCAAATGATTTTACACCTTTATAAATCAAGAATACGATGAAATTAAGATAATTATTGATAAACATTCAAATGAACAATCATTTTTTGACGGCATTATTTTTAATAGTACTTTTAAGTGTCAGATAATGTTTTGGAACCAAAGCCGTACTTTTTCAAATCACCCCTTGGACCACTGAAACAGAGGGGGTTGCAACCCTCGGTTTTTTCCCCTTGTCGCATGATTTTTGTACGGCGTTGCGGAATAATGTATTAGAAGCAGTCCTGAAATAGCATGAAACTGATGCCGTACAAAATCAAATGATCGAATTCACCCTGGAAATTGTCGGAAAATCAAAAAGAAAATCCGACTTTTTGGACCACCATTTTTTTACGGCACTACGCGTTATCTTATTATTTTTCATGGATCTATCGATTAGTAAGAATGCCGTACAAAAATATATGACCAAAATATACCCACTCTACCTGTACTTTTGAATTCTCACCTGCACTCAGTTGGACAGCTTACAAGTGACGGCATAATGCTGAATCTTATTATTTTATGCTCTTATTTCGTTCTACATAGGTCATCTGGTGGTTCAAATGACCCATAATTTTTTCAACACGGGCCAGTAGTCTAATAGTGTTGGTTGGGGTAGGTAATGTTTTTATGTGGTATAAATAGAATATTATTAAACTTTAATGAATAGAAGAAAACAAAACGATTTTTTTGTATAATTTATTCGAGCACTCGACATGATATTTCATACATTCGTCAATACAAATACATATCTAATTCGACTTCAATGTCGAGCGCACGAGAAATGCCCCTCAGTCGACTGTGTGTCATAGTTACTTACATTAGGAAAATAAGTTAGCAATAATTGTTTTAAAAATTAATTAGCTTGATAAAAGTCAGGAAAAATGGGAAAATATTTTTCTCAATTGGGCAACACTGAACATTGAAAATAAACGTTTCTATTTTGGATTAAAAAATTACAAGATACAATGAAATATTGAAAGCTTCCCTGTGAAAAGTGATAATATTATTCTTATTCTCCCTTTAATTTTTATTGTGACACGATCTAACCACACAAACCGTCATAATTATTTTTATTTCGGGAGACACGTTCGAGTCGCCGTGACATTTGACACTAGAAGCGAGTGGGTACCGTGCGCCAATTAGGGTACCACCTACTAAGCTGAAAGCGAGCGGATGCATTAGGTTTCTATAGAGTTATTATTCTAAGGTTTAGTAGTTTTAACAAAAATAATGGGATTGAACACATCTTTACGGCGCCTTACCATCCTTCTTCAAATGGTTTAGCCGAGAACGCTGTCCGCACTTTAAAACAGGTCGTGAAGAAGGCAGTTCTTTCCAGAGAAAGGGTAGACAGAGCCCTATTAACATTTTTAATGCACTACAGGAATGTAGAGCACTCTACCACGGGCCAAAGCCCGGCTATGCTTTTGTTAGGTAGGCGGATACGCACAAAGCTAGATGTGCTTAAGCCGGATAGGGAAACACAAGTTTCCAGAGCGCAGCAGCGGCAGGCGGGAGCTGCAGGAGGCGCCAACAGGGCATTTGATAAAGGGGAGCAAGTCTGGTATAGACAGTTTTCGGGGGCGGCTAAATGGGCTCCGGGGCACGTAGAAGATAGTCACGGTACCAGTGATTTTAGGGTTTTAGGCGGGGATGGATCGGTCAATCACAGGCATGTTGATCAATTACGCAAACGGGTCGGCAGAGGTGGTTTGTCGCTGGCGGCGACCACGCCTGCCACGAGTCCGCTAGTCGTCGGCACTGATACGCAGGGAAGCAGTCAGGTTGCGGAGGTTATCCGCGGTGGGGACCGGTCGGAGGGGCCGTCGGCTTCGGGGATGTCGTCGCGAGCGGAAGCGTGCCAGCCGCGCGCGGGTAGCTGCACGAGCACGGGGGCGCCACCCGCGCCGGAGTGCCCGCTCGCCTTGCCTGCCGCGCCGCCGCCCCAGAGCCGAACGCCACGGCCTCTAAGGCAGTGCCGAGTTAGGAACCAGCCTAACTACAAAACTTGAAATAATGTTTAATTTATGTTTTAGTTTAAGGTTTTTAATTCGTTTGTTTTTTATTATTTAGTATGTATTGTTTTAGTGTGGAGGAATGTAGTGTCTGTGGTAAAATGTCTATGGCGGTTGTCAGGGTTACTCTGTTGTGATTATATTTTGTAATGGCCGGTTAACGAAGTTTTCTTTATTTACCCAAAAATACTTCACGACCCTAACACATTCTAATTACTTAGTTATGAATTCCGAAAAGCAACGCTCTTTTGCGAACGGATCCTTTGGCACGAAACTTTAGTGCGTTCATGCTGTATCTATACTCTGATTTTTAATCATGTGGAGTAAACTGACAGATGCAAATGTCAAATTTCTATACATTTTGACATTTTGCATCTGTCAAATTGAGTGATAATGTATGGGGATGACACATTGACATCTGTCAGATTACTCCACATGATTAAAAATCAGAGTGATTCTGTGGGTAACTGTGAAACAAGCCGCATCGGCTGATGCAATCCAAAGATTTTAATTAGTATCTAGTGGTTTTTAGTGTACAAAGGCGAACGCGACTGTTTCATACATTTGTGGGCTTAAGTGTTATACAAATTTAAGATGCCTTATTTTGAAAGATTCATAATAACAATTCGCCACAAAAATTTTGGGAAAAATAGGCATTCCAGGAATCGAGATATTTAAATTAATAGTAAAACCGGCCAAGTGCGAGTCGGGCTCGCGCACAAAGGGTTCCGTAGCAGCAAATAAAGGTTCAGCCATCGTTTTCAGTGTAAGCACAATAACTTAACCAAAATTACAGTTAAATCAACCTATCTCAAAAACTATAAGAGATACTTTGATCAAACCAAAAATCGTTGAAAGAGTTAATTAGCATGCATCATCTCTATTTTGTTTAGAATTTTATACCCCGTAGTTATAAAAATAGAGGGGGGGGGACATACTTTTTACGACTTTGAGAGCTGATATCTCAAAAACCGTTCACTTTAAGAAAAATGTTTTTTAGAAAACTTTATATCATTTTAAAAGACCTTTCCATTGATACCCCACACGGGTATGTACATCGAAAAAAAAAATTTCATCCCTCAGTTACATGTATGGGGGGCCCCACCCCCAATTCTTTTTTTTACTATTTAGTGTCATATTTTTGTAGCGGTTCATACAACACATATTCCCATCAAATTTCATCACTGTAGTACTTATAGTTTCCGAGTAAATCGGCTGTGACAGACGGACAGACGGACAGACGGACAGACGGACAGACGGACATGACGAAACTATAAGGGTTCCGTTTTTGCCATTTTGGCTACGGAACCCTAAAAAATGAGGTTAAGTCAACTCCAAAAATATGTATACACTTAGAATAATAACTCTATAGAAACCTAATGCGTCCGCTCGCTTTATGCTTAGTAGGTGGTACCCTAATTGGCGCACGGTACCCACTCGCTTCGTAGTGTCAAATGTCACATCGACCCGAACGTGTCTGTCGAAATAAAAATAAATATGACGGTTTGTGCGGCTAAATTGTGCCACAATAGAAGCGAAAGGGAGAATAAGAATAATAATATTAGTTTTCACAGGAGAGCTTTCAATATTTCATTGTATCTTGTAATTTTTAATCCAAAATAGAAACGTTTATTTTCAATGTTCAGTGTTGCCCAATTGAGAAAAATATTTTCCCATTTTTCCTGACTTTTATCCAGCTTAATAATTTTTAAAACAATTATGCTATTAACATATTTTCCTAATGTAAACATACAGTCGACAGAGGGGCATTTCTCGTGCGCTCGACATTGAAGTCGAATTAGTTAAGTTTGTATTGACGAATGTATGAAATATCAGAATTCGACTTCAATATCGAGTGCTCGCGAAATAAATTATACAAAAAATACTTTATGTTCTGTTCTTCTATTCATATCAGTTTAATAATATTCTATTTATACCACATAAAAACATTACCAACGCTACTATTAATTGTGTTAGTAAAATGTCGTAGTTTTTACGAACGTATCTACAGGATGTATCTGTGAACATTTACATCCCTTTAACCACGTGTTCTATCAACTATTCTGAACAACATTTGTTCAACCACTTTTCCAAATTCTTCGAAAAATTTTTGGACTCCCCATACAAAATGACCAAGTCAAGTACAAAATGACTTTGTATGGAAAGATGAATTTTTTTTTTATGCGAATTTTCAAAAGTCATAGAACAAATGTTGTTCAGAATTGTTGGTAGAACACGTGGTTAAAGGGATGTAAATGTTCACAGATACACCCTGTATTAGATCTATCTCGCAATAAACTTTACATTACTTGTTCATACCACACCGAGCAACATTTTACGACACATTAGAAATCACTATTGAGGCGTCCGATTTATTTCCCCGTTTTCGGGAAAACTGCACCTTCACTAGCAACATTACAAAAGTGTCAGCACGGTGCGCAGTAGGCTGCGTGAATTTTTTTGTGTCTCATTTTTGACAGAGCTCTAGTATGGAGACTCTCCTTCTATAGAGTTATTATTCTAAGTGTAGGTATACACTTTAGGACCTTGTCACAATACATAATGTGAAAGAAAGTAAAAGTCGTTCTTATTACATGTATTTTAATCGCTTTTAGACTAAATTATGCAAGTAGGTAGAGGGCCGGACATAATATTGGCACATAACAGACTCAATCAGAATTAACTACAGTTTTGGTTCAAAGTACTCATTACTAGAGTACTGTGCGACGTGGCGTTGTATAGTAAGGACAGCTCCAGCCTGATTTTCTGCCGCACCCTGCTTCTTGGGCCCTTAGACGTTGATTTTTAAACATTTCCACAGGGCAAGAATGAGGAAATTCCTTAGAATAATAACTCTATAGAAGGAGAGTCTCCATACTAGAGCTCTGTCAAAAATGAGACACAAAAAAATTCACGCAGCCTACTGCGCACCGTACTGACACTTTTGTAATGTTGCTAGTGGAGGTACAATTTCCCCGAAAACTGGGAAATAAATCGGACGCCTCAATAGTGTTTTCTAATGTGTCGTGTTAAAAAAATGTTGGTCGGTGTGGTATGAACAAGTAATGTAAAGTTTATTGCGAGATAGATCTAATAGATACGTTCACAAAAACTACGACATAAGCACTAGGTATTATGGAAATTTAACGTACAATTTCGGTGGTACATTGGTATGTGTATGTTGTGAGGTCACAACCTTTAGGCAAACACAATTAATAATAGTGTGGCTTGGGGTAGGTAATGTTTTATGAGGTGTAAATAGAATATTATTAAACTGATATGAATAGAAGATAACAAAAATTTTTTTTTGTATAATTTATTTTGCGAGCACTCGACAATGAAGTCGAATTATGAAATTTATCGTCAATACAAATACTTGGTCTAATTCGACTTCAATGTCGAGTGCACGAGAAATGCCCCTCAGTCGACTGTATGTCGTAGGTACTTACATTAGGAAAATATGTTTAGCAATAATTGTTTTATAAATAATTAGTTGGAATAAAAGTCAGGAAAAATGGGAAAATATTTTTCTCAATTGGGCAACACTGACATTGAAAATAAACGTTTCTATTTTGGATTAAAAATTACAAGATACAATGAAATATTGAAAGCTTACTTGTGAAAAGTGATAATATTATTCTTATTCTCCCTTTAATTTCTATTGTGACACGATTTAACCGCACAAACCGTCATAATTATTTTTATTTCGGGAGACCACTTCGGGTCGCTGTCACATTTGACACTAAGGAGCGAGTGGGTACCGATCGCCAATAAGGGTACCACCTACTAAGCTTTAAGCGAGCGGACGCATTAGGGTTTCTATAGAGTTATTATTCTAAGGGAAATTCGACTTTGCTTATCTTTCAACAATCATCGCATCACCGGCATAATCCGAGACCAAAATTAGATCCAATTGTGTAATTAGTCTCCGTGATAAAAAGCTGTCCACAACTCTGAAATTAATAACATTATTTCGATTTAAAAATACATGAAATTCTCAATATTTTTCTTGACAAAACGTTTTATTGGACATTTGTCAATTCAATTTTCTTTATGAAAAAGAAAAATACATCACCTCACACTTCATCTCGAAAGAGTTCTAATTAGTCCGAGTGTTTCATAGATTAGGTACAATATCGATTATCAATTTCTTACCACGATTTTCTTGCGATTTTCATACATTTTAACGATTATTGTGTTGTCATCAAATTCACTTTATATCGATAGTTAGTTTTATACGATGTTTTTAAGGTTTTCTAATATTCTGGATTGTAAAATGGTCTAGAATTTTGTGAGTTTCTTTACAAAAATATAACCGATTTTTGAGGATGCTTTTCATCTTGATAACTTTGGGCCAGGGATCCCCTCCTCCTTGGTGTTACTTTGTGCAGTGAAGTGCCTGCAGGGTGATATTAATATAAGAATCATTGAATTGTGTCGTTTTTAACACTGCTATTGTGTGTCGAGTGATTTGTCACGTGAACAACTTGCTTTGACCTAATAGAGTCTTAAAACCTACGGCTTTGTTAAAAATAGTCGCCACAGAATCCTTAGGACATTAAAACGCTAAACACCGGCGTTTTATTGAGTGACTGTGACTTCGACTGACTTCGACTGTTGACTACACTTTATCAATCTACACTTGACATTGGCAAAATTAAATGCGTCGTGAACACAATACAAGCCATTAACAAAAAAAAAAAATCAGAGTATGGTATATCTATAACTGCATCTGTATGCAGAAACTTAACTGGGTTTGTATTACTGAAGAGAATAACGCATATAATGGCTTGCTAATGGTAGCTCTGTGGATACGAACTCAGGGGCGGATCTAGACCTCAAAAATGGTTGTGGGCATCTACGGATTTTCTAACTTGGGACATAGTGGAAGAAAGGGGGGGGGGGGGGGGGGTTGTAGCAGCTCGTTCCTCCTAGCTACGTCCGTGATTGTGGGCATCTAAGGATTTTCCGACTTGGAGCATCGTCGAAGGGTGGACATAACCACTCGTGCCCCCTAGCTACGCCCATAGTTGTGGGTACACACTCCTCAGCCAATCCCCCTCTTAGACTGGAAACTGCTGATCATAAGTTGATAGAAGAAAGTATGACGTCTCAAGTAAATTTAAGGTTGTGGACATGCCCACAGTGCCCACAACGGTGGATCCGCCCTTGTCGAACTTGCAGATCTAACGGGAGATCGTAGGGTCAACTTCGAGATTTGCCAAAACCAAGTGCTTACGTATTCTTATCATCATACAAAAGGGTAGCCAGACAAACAGTATCAAAGTATTAGTATATAACATTAAATACCTATCTATTATATTCAACATTGTTTTTCGTTCGAAATTCTACTCACAACAAAGCAAGGTTAATGTCCCTGAATTGTATTTAAATTAAGTTAAGGAGCTGCCGACACTTGCGAACGCGGGGCGCACCAGTCTGTGCGATGTACTGTCAGTCGTGCGACAAGTGCTTCACCCTTTCAACACTTGTCCCTTCGGCCGCCTACGCAACCAGAGCTCCGTAACCAGCTATCGAAAACTATTTCTGCTTTGTAAGAAACCGGTTGCGATCAAAAACTAATTTCTTTTTACTCGTAAAAGATACGATCGAACACTTTTCTTTGTTGTACGAAACCAACAATGACTGAGATAAATATTTGGTCGTCTAATAGTATAAATCATAAAATTTTTATTCGCTATAAATTAGTCGCGGATGTGGGGTAACCGACCACAATCGCGCCAAGATACCTAGTCACCGTAAGTATTTATAACCCCCAATGCAAAAATGACAAGGTGTTATAAGTTTGACGTGTCTGTCTGTCTATCAGTGGCATTGTAGCTCCCCCCCGAACGGATGTAATGAATTTAATTAATTATTTTTTGTTTGAAAAAAAAAGAACTAACCTACTTGACGTAATCTTACTCCGCCAACTACAAGAAAACTATATCATAAATAGTCCATATTAAAATATTTTTTACGTTGGGTATGATATTAAATACCTATTAGCGTGGTTTCAGATCAGCGTATTTTTCCGCGCGTTGTTTAAAAACAAGCTTCTAAAACTATACGCGCGTAAACGGCCTTATTTTGGCGTGCTCATGTGAACCGATAAATTCCTAATTACCATAACATAATTTCCATTGCAACTTTTTCTGTATTACGATGCGAGTTTGCGCGACAAACGTTGCGACTGCCAAAACGCGCTTCAAAAAGCAAGCTTCTTCGCTCGTAGAAAACGCTAGTCTGAAATCACACGAAGTTGACCGACGAGGTCAGTGACCTATCCAGGTATTGTTTATCCTCAGTATGTAAGTTAAAAAGAATCACATTTTAGTTCTAAAACTCAGAATATAAATCCAAACTCAAGGCTGACACATCTCAGCATTCCCGGTTGTGTGAAAGGCTGGCGTTTAAAAGCAATTCTTTTTAGACTATGATTCAGAATTTACGGAGTCCAACTGAATCATTGTTATACGTTTCAGAATTTATTATGTATAGGCCTCCTCGCCATGTTTTCTCTCAGCGCCAAACTAATAGTAGAAATGCCTAATGTTTGAAAAATGCACCAGGTAACCAAATTTCACCATTATAAACTATATCTATTAAAAACCTTACTTACCACCTAAATGTTAAACATCTTTTTGTCATGTTCATTTTAAATAATGATACTCACATGGTTCGCAAGGCCGTTATTTTATAGGTAGGCTGGTTCATTTTAGTCGTTATTGACTAATTTATTTTATAGATTGTCGTGAAACTGCAGGGATTCTATGCAATCTCTAGGCAATGTAAACGTTGACTAGGCAAAGCATGTATTGCACTATGAATACATAATATTTCATTAATTGCCTAAACGTGCCAGGCATTCTATAGTTGCCTAGGAATTGTATATAAGTAATGCCTATATTATAAGCTTTGCCGGTTACATCCAAAGATTTGAACTTTGGTAACATCTATGTAGATATGCAACTGTAAAATTTCTTTTGTTTTATACAACGTCGGTGGCCAACAAGCGTGCAGCTCGCCTGATGGTTAGCAACTACCGCAGCCTGTGGTAGCTGGCAATTTCAGAGGACCTGCATACGTGTTGCCATGTCCGTAAGAACCTTAAACTCCTTTTTGATGTGTTGCTGTAGTCCCAATTCCATTTCTTCAATGATTCACACCTTTTTTGTCGAAAACCTTTCACATAAAGTAGGCGTAAGCTATCCAGATCATCTCGACGTATGTGATGTTGTAAAAAGAGCCATCGCCCTATGAAAATAATACCCCTCTAATCCGGCTTTGCCCGGGGTGCGTCGCTCCACCAAATTGCTGTGCAAAGGTAATTAATCTTCTTCAAAATGTTGTCCATTCAACGCTGACGTCATTATTTATTAATTAGGGATCATCAGACAGTGTTGGACCGTGTTAATCACCATGGATCGACCTATGTCAGCAGCGTGTTCGTGAGATGAAAATGTTAATAGGTACCCATACAAAACCGCTTAAAACCATTTTCCTTGTAAAAGGAGGAGGGGATCTCTGGGCCCTAAGTTATCAAGATGAAAAGCATCCTCAAAATCGGTTATATTTTTGTAAAGAAACTCACAAAATACTAGACCATTTTACAATCCAGAATATTAGAAAACTTAAAAACATCGTATTAAACTAACTATCGATTTATAGCGAATTTGATGACAACACAATATCGTTAAAATGTATGAAATCGTGTAAGAAATTGATAATCGATATTGTACCTAATCTATGAAGTACTCGGACTAATTAGAACTCTTCCGAGTTGAAGTATGAGGTGATGTATTTTTCTTTTCATAAAGAAAAAATATTTGACAAGTGTCAATAAAACGTTTGTCAAGAAAAGATGAATTCATGTTTTCAGCGATATAATGTAATTTCAAAGTTATGGATGGCTTTTTATCACGGAGATAAATTATACAATTGGATATAATTTTGGGCTATGTGTCCCGTATAAGTACCTATACCTACTTACCTATTATAGGTAAGTACCTTCTTAACCTCACTTTACCAACTTTTACTATTAATTCAAAAATCTCGATTCCTGGATTGCCTAGTTTTCCTAAAATGTTTGTGGCGAATTGTTATTATGAATCTTTCATAATAAGGCATCTTGATTTGTATAACACTTGAGCCCACAAATATATTAAACCGGTTTCGGTTTCCTTTGTACCTGTGTTTTTTTGTTCCGAAATTCTCAGTGTCAGTCAGTGGAAGACAGCATTTTTCTCTAGGTTTCATGTTGAAGGAGCCGAATATTGATCCATAATTTTCCGCTTCTAAAACTGGAACCCCTTTCCAGCCTACTTAGGCTATACAGGGTGTAACTGTGAACATTTACATCCTTTAACCACGTGTTCTATCAACCATTCTGAACAACATTTGTTCAACAACTTTACCAAATTCTTCGAAAAAATTTTAGACTCCCCATACAAAATGACCAAGTCCTATTTTTTTATGGAAAAATTAATTTTTTTTATGCGAATTTTCAAAAGTCATAGAACAAATGTTGTTCAGAATGGTTGGTAGAACACGTGGTTAAAGGGATGTAAATATTCACAGATACACCCTGTATTATGGTAAATCGTCATCCTCCGTTATTCTTGGTTTCCGTAGTACAGGAAAAATCTTAGTTTACGACTACAATAATCTATTTGATGTTGTCTCTATTTATTTCTTCTCTAGTCCATTCTACACTTACCATCCAACCCTTCCCAAAATCTAAACAAGCCGAATTATGTGAATATTCTCGTACAAACTGTTACCATAATAGGATTCAAGTTCGCTGAGGCATTTATGGTCGCATAATCTTTAACAAAGGCCATATTAGGGACCGCACCCTCACTACTAAATATAATAATTCAAGTTAAGGACTTAAGAGGGTTCGTTCTTACGGAAATCCTATAACATTAGTCTCGAAAAAAAGATTACCCATTTTAATAGCGAGACAGCAAAATGTTCTTACACATTCGTGGTATGTTATGAAAAGAGGTGGCCTAACAAATACGTAGGTTTACGACAACTGGTGGTCAGTCAAAAAAAGATAACGAAAAAGGAACATTACAAGTTGCTGAAACTCTCACATCTCATTAAAAATAACATCAATACTTGTATACTATACTATGTAAGCTGCATCCGTCTAATCAGAAAAAAAAACTTTAGGTTAAAACTGAGATTTATATCTCCGTGAATTATAAATTATATAACTACGTTCTGCTACCAAATTGGAGGAGAGTATACTAAGCAGAAGATGACCAGGAATTAGTTAACATCTATTTATTATAATGTAGGTACCTACATTATTGCAGTGCATATTGGAAACTAGCGGCCGCCCGCGACTTCGTCCGCGTGGAATTTCTTATAACCCCGTAATGTTATTTAGCCTATAGCCTTCCTCGATAAATGGACTATCCAACAAAAAAAGAATTATTCAAATCGCACCAGTAGTTTCGGAGATTAGCGCGTTCAAACAAACAAACAAACAAACAAACAAACTCTTCAGCTTTATTATATTAGTATAGATTTACCAACTACGTTACAGAAAATACATAATAGTACAAGTAATAAAAAGGTTGTTTGCGTTTACACTTCTGCATATACTATGAGTTACTTACTTATAGCTGGATTTTACATAATAATATATTTACGTAGGTAATTTATATAGGTATGGACTGTTTCCGATCACCGGCACTTAAATAATATTCATATTTACTCATTATTGTCAAATGGTTAATGTATAATCTATAATATAAAAATGAATCGCAAAATGTGTTGGTAAGCGCATAACTCAACAACGCCTGGACCAATTTGGCCAAATCTTTTTTTAAAATGTTCGTTGAAGTTCAAGGATGGTTTTTACGGCGAGAAAAATTAGAATTACTTTTCCACGCGAACGAAGTCGCGGGCGGCCGCTAGTTTGAAATAAATTAGTAAAAAGGCACTATTTACTAACAATGTAAGTGCAAACAATAGTCCACTCCTTAATGTTTAGCCTCATATTTCGAAGAGACTTTTGACACGACCAGACGAGGTCAGGCGCAAGAGCAAGGGTTTCATATGCTTTCCGAGGCACAGGGGCGTAAGAAGAGCTACTGCTATTTATTTTGTGAGAGCTACGCTATTTTCTAGACTAGAATTTCTTAACACAAAAATAGCTTGCATAAGTCTTTTCTAAAATGTATCTGGCACACATGGCGGCACTGAAAGCTCTAGAGACAAATCCAGCTAAATGCACCTCGTAGTTAGACTGTAGGAAGTGCCACTTAGTTTAATTATGCCACTCTCCACTTCTGCACTGACCGTAGATTACTAAATAACTACATTTTGTTCTGAATTGTGAATTTTTAATGTAAAGGCAGAAGTTTATAAACAGCGTTGAATAGGTTTTTCTAATTTGAAATAAGTTGGTAAAGTTTCAATGCCCCCAAGCAAAAAGTTGGAAATGAACTTTTTGGTAGTAAAGTATGTCAAATTTGTTATTCTATAGACTGGAAAGTACATTAGACATTTTTATAATGATATTTACGTTAAAAAAAGTCGTAGTTACGTACGACCTTATACTCTAAATATTTAAGTTCCTTAAAATCAATCTCCCGTAAAATCACAAATTTGTAGATACGACCTAATGCGTGGTGTCGATATCGTAAACATCTTCTGAATGACGCGTAGTAATTATAAAATTGTGCCTACGCTAAAATACGACAATAAAGAAAGCAAAACAACAGGCGCAAATATCAACACCGCCGAAATATCGGAAATTAAAAAATATGGTACATAGTAGCAATCCAGTGAATAACTATTCTAATAGTTCAGTAAAGTTTTGAAATTGGTCAATGTTCTGATATACCTAAGTAATTATGGATACCTTTATATTTATAGCCATTCCGCTATCAATATCAATATATTCAAATTGTCTAGGCCTACAGTAAACATTTTCATATTCGGCTCGTAGCCACCAAACAGTTTTCCTATCATTATCTTGTACAGAAAACAATATTGACTGATCGATTTTCAAATTAATAGTTTCCAAGTCATAAACCACTCGAGAACCATAAATAAAGTTAATGGCCTGCCTCGATAGTTAAGAGTAGGTACAGTTATTTCAATATTTATCGACAATTACCTACGCACACATTTACGAGTATGTACTCGTATACCTACGCTTGTAGAAACGTATATGAAATTGTTTAATGAAGCCAAAAAACAAGGAGAATATTCCCTACAAACTTTATAAACACTATATTTTGATGAGAGCGATGGTAGCTTAGAGAATAGCTTGAAGGGCTTGAAAGTTCGAGCTTTCGACAACTAATCAAATGAATACTGAAATCGTTTAAAGAGCGATGAGAATAAAGAATTTATATAAAAACACTAGTGGCCCGCCCTCACTTCGTTTCGGGACATTAGTTCCACTGTCTACCAATAGATGGCGCTAGACGTTGATTGTATCGCGCTAGTGTTTCGCCTTTTCGAATTGTACATAAGATTGGTCTATGGCAGAAAGTGTCGAGTAAAGCTACCTAAGTTTTTATTCTTTATAAGCACCTAGTGCATAAGCAATCTGATTCGCCCCCCTCTGGCCCAGAACCTGGGTACTGGGTACGCCCATAGGTATATGTTCATAAGGTTTATGTGATCGACGGTTCGAGCATGCTCTTCCGAAAAAAGTATCGATTCTGAACGTGTGATCATAATCCAGTTGGGTGATTTCCCCGTAAGTATAGGTTTCCAAGATGCCCTGCTACAAGATGGGATGACGACATTCGAAGGCTGGCTGGAGTGAGCTGGATGAGAGTGGCTGAAAATCGGGAGCGGTGGCGTGCATTGGGGGAAACCTATGTCCAGCGGTGGACGAGCGTGGGTTGCTGATGATGATGAGGATAGGTTTCCAATACCTAGTTAGTTACCATTATATTGTGATTATAATATTAACTTACTATTATTCATTTTACTCTTTAAAAATTATTATAAGGCGTCACCGAAGGCTGGCTGAACCTTGTTGGCCGCAACTTCTATGTTTTCTTTATTATGTCTTTTTGTCTATGTGTTGTCAATAAATGTTTTCTTACTCATTAGTTATAGTAAACCTTTTAGTGGGAGAATATAGGGATTTTTTATGTACAACACCAGTAGAATCACAAGTACACTGCCAACGTTTAACCCATTTCCCCCCCAAATAGGCCATCAGTACCCCCACTCACTCGACAAAACATATTAAATCGAAAATAAACATTATTGTATTTTTCGAAAACATCTACCAGTACCAATTACTTATTCCCAGAAGTATTATAGACAGTACACTGAATTTGCTGTACTAATATTATTTCTACACATTCATTCTTAGGGTTCCGTAGCAAAGGCAAAAAACGGAACCCTTATAGATTTTTTTTATTCTGCGAACCGCATTAAGATTTTTAAGCAAAAAAAGGAAAAAAAAATGTTTTTTGCGTTACCCATACATCGAACTGATATTCGATTTTGTTTTTCATTCAAATCATACGTGTGGGGTATGTATGGATAGGTCTTTAAAAAATATATTGAGGATTTTAACATAATTTTGTTTTAAACTGAATAGTTTGCGTGACAGACGCTTCCAAAGTGGAAAAAAGTTGCCCCAAACTAACTTCTAAAATAAAATAATGATAAACCTACAAGAAATTAATAGTCTTGTTACAATTTTATTAAAACTACCTACGAAAATTGGTTTACGCGAGATCTGGTAAAATAGTTTTTCTTTAATACGTCGTAGGTAAATCTTTAACTGCTTATTACCGCGTTTCGTTCAATCAATTCAACATAAAAATAATTAAAAGGCCTTTAATTTTATAAATCAATGGTACGGAACCCTTTGTGCGGTAGTCCGACACGCACTTGGTCGGTTTTATATTTGTTTACGTACTGGCGAATTGCTTTACCAAGAATAAGAAAAACGTCGGCATATTGTGGAATAGGGTAAATATTAATTACTGTGATTTCATTGGTAACAAATAACTTATTTACTTAATAAAATAAAACAAATAAAAATCATTTATTTCTATAACCATTGTTACAAACTGTGGCTGAGACTTACCCAGTAAGTTGTCTAAGACACTTGTGTTGGGTATGACTCGCAACTTCTCTTACGGCTATCTTAGATTTAATAACTAGTTAACAGTAGAATGAGTCGAGTGTGTGTGTGTGTGTGTGAGTGTGTGTCTAACCTTGTGCGTGTGTGTATTCTTGTGCATTTCATTTGAGTGTTCATATGGGTGAACACTCCTGCACGCGGCCTCCACTCCAGGACTTTTCCATAGCCGAATTAAAAAGTTGTCGTAAAAAACTGTTTCTGTATGTGTGTTACAATTTATAATAAAATAAATCAAGATTATATAATCAAATATTGCCACGCTTCGGCATGAATGGGCCGGCTCGACCGGAGTGATACCACTGCCTCACAGAAAACCGGCGTGAAGCAGCCCCTGTGCTGTGTTTCGCCGAGTGAGTGAGGGTACCGGAGGATAAAAGGTGGCAGCGCACTTGTAACTCCACTGGTGTTGCAAGTGTCCATGAGCGGCGGCAATTGCTTACCATCAGGTGATCCGCCTGCTCGTCTGCTACCTTTACCATAAAAAAAAATCTGCCATTCAACCAATTTAAAACAGCTCTTTACAAATGGTTAGTCTGGCGCGGTTTTTACTCTGTGCAGGATTTTTTAAATGATAGGGACAGTCGGCAAATGGCAAATCATTAAAGAAATTGATTGATAGGGGTTATTTCTTATATAAATCGTGTAATTATTAAGTATGTTACTGTTTAATCGTAAAAATTGTGTTTGCATGCTATTGGTTAATGGCTGGATAGGTGAACCCTGTTCAAGAGCAAATAAACTATTCTATTCTATTCTAATAAAGCGTTTAGTCTTAGCTGGCCCGATTGGTTTTTGGATGGTTGACTGATTTAATAGCGCATTTAGTATCTAGTGATGCTCACGCTCCGTGGGTTCGACCCCCAATATTTGTTTGATGAATTCGGGTTTGTTACGCGTTTAAGCGTTATATTAGACTAGCGGCCGCCCGCGACTCCGTCCGCGTGGAAAAGTAACTTTTTACCCCCCTTTCAACCCCTTACAACCCCCTTTTCGCAATAAAAAGTAGCCTATGTCCTTTCTCAGGGTCTAGATTATCTGTATACCAAATTTCATTTAAATCCGTTGAGTAGTTTTGGCGTGAAAGAGTAGCAGACAGACAGACAGACAGAGTTACTTTTGCATTTGTAATATTAGTATGAAAGTATGGATTTAAGGGCCACATATTTACATGGCTTATTTCATTCTTATACGAATATCACAAACAAAATAGATACAACGACAACAATAGGTAGAACACACAATACATCAAAGGTAATAAACAATAAACTGTACATATTTGGTACACATACGGTACGATCTGTCAATAAAGTCATGAAGATTATTCTTGGAACTAATATTAGGTTCGTATTGCCTATTTTTAATAACCTTGAGGGTTATCATGTCCTATGCCGCACAATAGGTATAGCTGGCGGCACGAAAGAATAGCGATGACCGTTATTTTGCGCACTTGTAAAAAAGAAGACTTTCTATCAAAATTGATGTCTGCGCACTCAAGGTCATAACTACACTTCCTTGCTGCAGACATACTACATAAGTAGATTATCTACTTACTCGTGTGATAATACGCAGAACATACGTTATTGGTGAAAAATACATGACTTTCGCATTAGTACTGAGTATTTTTAACGTAATAATATCCTAAACTCATTCGGATCGGAGCGCTTGGCAGCGTGCCAGGCCAAGCTAAGGTAAACAAATTGGTAAGGTCAGCATAGGTGGTGTAATTGCTTTCCTTATGAACACTTCAAAGAGTATGACTTTGCTAACTTGGCTCGATGCTTTGGGCCCGGTCCAGTTTCAAAATAATGAAATTGTTAATAATACTTAGGTCCACTTGCGCGTGGCAGAATTAAGCACTTTTATCTCAATTTCCATCCTCAGCATCTAGATGGTTGGCGATAAGTATAGCCTGTGCGTTTCTCGCGGAATTGTCTTCCACGAACCTCAGTTTTGTGGAACGGTTTAACCGCGGGAGTACTTATTTCCTGACGGTTATGACTTAGAGATTTTCAAATCAAGAGAAGAGCATAGGTAGGTACTCCTTAAAACGCCGACGATGCATGCTCTCTGTTCTCGCAGATGTTCATAGGCGGCGGTAGTTTACTTACCAGCAGGTAAACCGCTGGCTCGTTTGCCCCCTATAAAACATAATTCGGTAAACGGAACTAAATTAAAATTTTTCGAACATTGCTCGGGTTATTTTTTGTGATCAACAGCAATCCGCATTAGGCGAGCGTGGTGATTACCGCCTAATCTCATCATAGTACTAGACTTGATTTCTGTAGAGGCCTTTGCTCTACAGTGGCAACATATACTACTGATACTTTAATTTATTATGTAAGTACCTATTCAAAATTAGATCTCTACAAGTTGATTGCTGACTGTCCCTATATAGGCAGCCGACCGTTTCACTCACCATTGCGGTATTCATAAGCCGTAATGACAGTATTGGTAACTATTGTTTGGCACAATAACGAGCATTTGCCGGTAAATTTTGTTTAATACGCACTTCATTAAAGTGCGTTTGTTGTTATTAAACATCTAATCAAAATACGGGTATGGTGTGAAAGTTTAGTTTTCTCTAAAGCATCAAATTAGTGACGACTGTTCTCCCTTGGATCACATTCATGAAACTCAATAAACACTTTGACTTTGACTTTAGAAAGTAAACATGTTTGTCGCCGTATGTCTGGTTTTTTGTGAACTTTCATTGATATAAGCACAATGAAGTTTATGTTAAATACACAATTCCATACTGCTGTGCGGAAACCGTGAAAAATTATAAAACCCAAAAAGTTGCCATAATATTTCTATGATAAATGACCAATTTTGTTCTGACCTTGGAAAACTGCCCATACAAAATGACCAAGTTACGTAACCGATTTTGTATGAAAAGTTAGAATTTTTTTATACGAATTTCCAAAAGTCATAGAGCAAGTGCTGTTCAGAATTATCAATACAAGACTAGGTTAACCCTTAATTCGACGACGTCCAGTATACTTCCCATTGAACGAAAAAATAAATACACAAAAAATTTGATTATGAATCTAAAACATTAGGTGTGTAAATTAACCCCAAAGTATCCACCTACACTGTGAAAAATTGGCAATGCTTTTACATTGATGGTACACGAGTTATCACCAGCGAGACAACAGGAGGGAAGGACGAGCTACGCGGGCTCTCGGTAATTTGCATTTTATTCATTGTTTCACAACTTATTTTCTTGTATTATTATTAAAAAGAAAAGATTACATATCCGAAAAGCTATGTATAATATTTTGATTGTCTTACTAAGTTTTGTTTAGTTTTTACGATGTCTACAACTTGCATGTCCAGTATACTTCCCGTTGCCGAATAACTAGTAAACACACTACTCAATACTATGTCCAGTATTCTTCCCCTTGCCAAAGTAACAGTGAATCGGATAATCGAGTAATTTAGGGATCCGCACATAAAATAATAATTAATGTAAGCTTAAATTAATATTTTAGAGCTTCGAGTTCAGAGAACAGCGCTTAGTAGCATTAATGTTGCCTAAAAATGCTCCCTCTGCTAATAGATAATGGGTCTGATGTACTGAACCTGAGAATGAGGAAGAAATTGTTGTGCAAGTATCTGAAGAGTTGTCTTCCTAACGTGTAATTGTCTTCCTAAGAGAAATTGAATCAATTCTAACCCGTCGGTCTCCCAGCCGGCGCCGGTTGGGCTCTCCAGGACTGAGGACGTTATCTGAGCCGGTCAATGGGCCTCTCAATCTAAAACACTTGGGGCTGTTCCTGGCTTATCCCGGGGCTTTGGAGCGGGACACGGGCTCATAAGACGCACCCTAGTGCTGCGTCCCACTCATGGACAGTGAGGCACACCAGCACGGCCTTTACTTTACAAACGTTCGGAGCTAAAAAAACTCCTCGGGCAGCTCCTACTACCCTCCGATAAAGCCCTCACCGGGCGGTGTCCACATCGCTGGAATGCGATAAGGGCGTCTAGGGCAAGAGTTCCTACAGAATTTTCCACAAATCCGCCTGCAGGGCGAAGTGCCACTCCGGCCACTTATGAAGGCTCCAGTCACTCAGAGGGCAATGAAGGGGGCCATGCTTGAAATCTCCTTGCGTGTCAGAAATTATGAGGCCTGCAGGAGATCTTAGGTCGCAGACATAGGCTAAAGAGTTGCGTGGCTCAAGTGGCAACGGGCAGGCCACATTGGGAGGAGAATAGATGGCTTTGGGGCGGAAAGATCCTTGAGTGGAGGCCGCTTCAGGAAGTCGTAGCCACAGAGAACATTGAATATTAGGAAAGTCGTAGCCGTGGCATGCCCCCTCAACCGGACCGACGGGACCGATCTGTCAGGAGAACTATTACGTCTATTGGCTGAAATGATGCTGATGATTTTTTGGATCACTCTGTTTAATATACTTAAGAATTGATTATAGTCTCATATTTTTGAATAAGCTAAATGTCGTTTTTTATGAAGATTTTATATAAAATAATGTCAAGACGTGTTTTTTCTACTTTATAGTTCCTAGAGCAACTTTGGTAATATAATTGTGAGACAAATATCTAAAAAAAAAAATATTATCCTACGGAATCCTTTGTTTCTTATATTCTATCCTTTCGACAACGGGAAGTATGCTGCACATAGTTGGAGTTCATCTAATTCTTATAAACTTGGCAACGTCCAGTATAAGGGACATAGGTTTTCAGGGTAACTGAAATAGGTAGTTTTTTCAAATATTTTTCCCAGGATCCTTGACAAGCTAAAACCAAAATCTAGGTAACTAATTAACAAATTTAATTAAAAAAAATCTTGTCGAATTAAGGGTTAAAGGGATGCAAATGTTCAAAGATACATCCTGTATAAATATGTTCATGTTGATGAGTGTATGTGGCTGAGAGGATGTGCGCTCGTGTATCATCATTTTCGATTACACAGTTAGGTACCTATCTCATTAGTCTGTGAATATACATCACTCACAGATATTTCATCTACTAAACGTAGGGGAAAGAGGGCGAGTTGAATAAGCGGGCAACGTGAATCAGTCTAATATATTTTTCTATTATATCGAAATAATGGTCAGTACTTTAGAGGACGCGACAAAGCAGGGAAGGAGGATTCACTGCGAGCGAAACCAATTAGGCCGAGTTTTTGCATGTCCTTTCGCCCTCTTCGTCCTTTTATTTTATTTTTCATTCATTCCAAATCCACAGCTCTTAAAAGTGAAATACAGATGTTTTATATGAAGCTGAAGCATTTTACAAATAGTTAATAAAAAAAATTGCTGTTTTTATTTTTGATTATTTATTTACTTTTGTAAAATGATTACGGAAGTTTATTATTGTTTGCTTCGATGAAGAATATGTGATTTGAGATTAAGAATAAAGTATTTTATGAAATTAAAAGTGAACCACACTGCCCTGTTTCCCCTAGGTAGGTTAACTCATTATGATAATTAATACCTATTACTCCCGAGAAGCGGCGGGATTAATTTGTAATTAAACTGCGTTACACGATTTTGGTAAGTACCCTCTTAACGTTAGCTGTAGAATGAATCCCATCAAAAACAAATGTGATTGTGCTAGCCAAGGTAAAAAGAGTGTTGTTTATCGAGTTCAGCGTCAAAAGAATGATATCTAAATAGGTGCCAAGGTCAATGGTGAGACCTACTCGGCTAATTTTCATTTACGTATTATTTATAGATCTCAATTTGGCATCCAAGCGCATTAATATAATTCGTAAATGACAATTAGCCAAGTAGGTCTCACCATTGACCTTGGCACCTATTTAGATATCATTTCTTTTGACGCTGAACTCGATAAACAACACTCTTTTTACCTTGGCTAGCACAATTCACATTTATGTTTTTGATGGGATATCATTACTTTTTGTAAGTATGTACAAGAATGAGTAGCAAATAGTTTTTAAACTAGTGCAATATCGACGATTTTGTATACAAAGGGAATTTAATCCCATACTTATCGTTTTAGGGCTGTCGAAAAACCCTGGGTTTTCCCATCCCCATCCCATCACATGCCTTTTTACACGCTTTATAGGATTTCTTCCTTCACCGAATAAACCATGAGGAACGCCATATGGATAGCAAGCACACTTCGATTTTTTACTGTGTAAATCTTCAGCAGCATTTAATTCCGAAGCAGCTTCATAATATGAATTATGTTGTTAAACATAGCATGCTCCTTCGATACTCCTTCCTAATTGTATTATTGTTAGAAGAGTAAGACTCAGACAGGTTAGGAACTTGTTACGGACGTATAAGTACCTACTCTACTACCGATATGCGCAATATTTTTAAAGTTTGTAGCATAATATTTTTGTACCTAAACAAGGAATTGAAATGGAATAGACAGCTTCCATTGGCGGCATTTTAACTATTTGGTGTTAACTTTAAGTAAGCTCTTCACCCATCACTGTAGAGTTGTAGTTCCTTCCAGTGTCTACATACGTACTTTATATAGACTTGCGCAATATGTTCGTTCGTTGCATATTATTGTACCCAAACAAAGAATATGCCATAGTAGAATGAAAAAGACAACATCCATCGGGGGGCATTTTAACTATTCGGTGCAAAGAAAGCACTTCACCCACCAGTAAATTTACCGTAGTAGTATGAGCCATTTTCCTACGTAAGCCTCAATTTCTCAATTCAATCTCACAGGCAACTAGGGCGACGTGAAAATAGCAATACGGACATAAATTCCGCAATACTAAGGTATCGGTAAGATTATTTTGTATGGGAAGGTCGCTGGCCTTATAAGTAAACGAAAAATCGAAATGCGTGCGTGATATACTTGACACCCAGCGCCATCTATTGGTTTAATGTGTAACTAATATTTTCATACTATATAGACTAGGAAATGAATTACTATTATAATTTTGACTAATCGTCATTGTAATTATTGTTTTTTTTTATGTGATAGGTAGCAGACGAGCAGGCGGATCACCTGATGGTAAACAATTGCCGCCGCCCATGGACACATGCAACACCAGACACAAGTGCGCTGCTAACCTTTTATCCCCTTCCCCCCCGATGGGCCTCCGGTACCCTCACTCACTCGGCGAAACACAGCACAGGAAATGAAAATGAATGTTAAATAAAAATCTTGGGAAGTTACATATTAACATTTTTTTGTATGGTTTTGTTCTAGGCGAGATCCAAATTGCAATTGGCAATTTGGTGCCATATTTAATTTTACTTATATTTATTATCATTTTTAGAATATTTTACTATTATTACAAACTAAATAGCTTCCAAGTAGCGTATGCCACTCGGCCAACCGGTCACGTCTGGCTGAGTCGAAATTGGTCATTATAACAAGGATGGTTACTCTCATAGAAACAATTTATAGAAATTTTATAATAAATATTAAAAATGTCGTACTTTCAGATTTTTCCCACAATATTCACGTAACTACCTATCTGTATGCCAAATTTCAACTTTCTAGGTCATCTGGAACTAGGAAATAATTTTCGTATCTATAGTTGATAAAAATGACGATTTTTGGACATCAATATTAAATTTCTTCCAACTGACTCTCATCTTACTGTCATACACTTAGGTTAAATATCAATTGAGGAAATTTTACAGGTTGTGGTCCTGATTTGTGGCTGACTGTATCTATCATGAGCGATGGTCGTTTGTGCCTTTCATAATGGATTTAGTTGGTTTAAATCCCAGCATGTATCTGGATTATATACACCTCTGGCTCTATGTCTCTTTTTATGATATACCTACTGGGTAGACGAGCAGACGGATCACCTGATAATAAGTGACTACCGTTGCCCATGAACCCCGTAAGACCTGCAACAAAAATATATTATGTGCGTTACACTTCTCAAATCCGCATGAGAATATACTTAGTTTGTGAATATCATTGCATGTCATAATTACCATACCACCTATAGAATGAGAATGTACAAGTAGAACAATGTGATTTGGTAGGCGCTTAAAGTAGTTAGTGAAAATAAGTACTTGGATAATTTCGTTTTGTCACATCACAGTCACAGCCACTCAGATTTTGATCCTATGGCTCTATGTTATTTAAAAATAAATATTATAAGATAGTTTGCCATAGCACATAATATTTGATAATAATTAAATCAAATCTCAGTTGTCGCATAAAACTTATTTATTAACTATGAACTTAAAAAACATAGGGAGGTACCTACTTAGTGGTAATAGCAATATTAAAAAAAAGTAACATGGTCTATCAAATCAAATCGATAATACGCAAATATTCATGTTTTGAATGGACAAAACATTAATATTTGCGTATTATCGATTGAGAGCAAACAAAAATAATACAGCGTGAAGCAGCCCCTGTGCTGTGTTTCGCCGAGTGAGTGAGGTTACCG
>JABMDO010001831.1:0-11990 GCA_014851415.1 Cnaphalocrocis medinalis
AGGTCTACATCCAGCGTACATACGGGGCTGAGTATAGACGTGCCGTAACGAGTTCATTATTGTAAGAAAGTTGACGTTAACGGCAGGGTTATCACGAAAACTATGACTCTCCGTTAAAAGTTTTTATAGGTGTTTGTTTGTTATAATATAAAAGATTTATTAAATGACCTGTCAATTTTCACTGTAACAGTATGTGTCTCTTATTAATTTGATATTTAGATGTAATTGTGTCCCAAAACTCAGGCTATTTAAAAACTAGCGGTGTCCCATGGTTTCACCCAGAATTATCATGATAAAAAGTAAAGTAACAGCCTAATTTATACTGTCCCTCTGCAGGGCAAAGATCTCCATCATAGAAATCAAATCATCGGTTTATGGTGGAATTTAGGATTAATCACGAAGCTTAACCCGAGCTATGTTCGAAAGATTTGAAAGATACTTTTTGGTGCACCCAAAATTTAAAATCGAAATAGAGCATTATAGGAAGGCAATATTTTTTTTGAGTTTAGACCCGATGAACCTGGGATACCACGTTTTAACGTTAACATTTAAAAAGTTTATGAAATGTTCATTGTTAAAATGGGCACCAGATTGTCTTGCAGAACTAGTTTCAAAATAAACCTTCGATACCCTATTAAAAAAGTAGTCTGACATCCCTTTTTTTTTTTTTGTTCACGCAGAGTGAATGCCGCCTTATGCACACCCGGCCGCTGGAGACGACCAGGTAGTGTGGGGCTCTCCCCTGGATTGGCCGTTCAAGGGCATACCCACTAAACACTCTGCGACTTTTCCCGGCAAATCCAGGCTCGGGGTGGAAAGCGGAAATAGGACGAACCTCATCACCGCAGACCCACCCATGGACAGCAAGGGCCAGTACGGCCTCTTTCCGACTCCCGGGCTTAAAGCCCCCAGAGCAGCTCCCACTGCCCTCCGACAAGCCCCAACCGGGCGGCGCCCGCATCGCTGGATTGCGATCGGGCGTCGCGGGGCATGGGCTCCTGCAGAACTCTCCACAAACCCACACCCTGCTGGCTGCAGGCAAGTTGGGGGAGAGTGCCTGCAGGCTTCCAAAAAAACTGCCCCACCAGACAGCCCCACGGCCGGCTACGCTGGATTGCGCATGGTCGCTGGGCGGAGAGGTGGGGTTAGCCGGCCTTTGCCGCATCCCACTGGCTGTGGGACGCAGCGCAGACCAGCAACTAAAGACCCCCACAAAAGATGTGGGGGGTGCGCCCGAGGCGCCCCACTCGGTGGGGTCCACGTCAAGGTGCGCCAAAGTGGAGGAGATCCTCACAGGGCGCCGACAGGGCCCCGGCCCAGACCAGAGCTGGGCCTCAAAGTGCAGCTGTCAGCCGTCGGGTAGCAATATGGCGATAAGCCATTGCTACCCGCCGTTGCCCAGGGACACCAGGACCCCTCCGGTAGCAGTTCCAAACAGAAAGAAAATACTACCGGGGAGGCCACACGAGGAGGTCGCCGCACCGTAGTCCCCAGTCTGACATCCCTACTTAACACTGTAGGAACCGTAAACACATAAACGAGATTACACTCGCCTTGTTATTGAGTCCAGTCCATACATAAGGGGTTTCCTCTAATTATTATATATGCGTGGACTAGCACACAAACTTCGCCAGATCTCTGAATGGTGTTCTTGTACCTACATTTCTCGAAACCTCAGAGACGATGTCGTAATAATAACTCATTGTGTATCAGAAATGCTAGTGCAGTGTTTCTATTTAACGGGATAGTTTCTGTAAGATTTTTTATAGGCATTCGGGTGGACAAAGTACCTACTTAGTGCTTATATTAAAATTGAAAACGATGGAACTTAAATGTTTGATTTTTGCTTTGTTTAACAAGTAAGTTCAAGCAATTCGTAAACGATAGTCATAGATACAGTTAGATAGAATATTTTTAACTATAAATAATTTCATATAACTTATTGTTGCTGTACGTTATTCTCTAAGATATGAATGTTTTAGACATAAATATTACAGAAAAACATTCTTCTTACTAGCCATGCTTTTGAGCACAGAAGAAAATCCTAAGCAATGCAATACTACTACTTACTACCAAACTTTATTAGGCAGGCGCACTCCAGGATACCCAGTACCCTTTGGGTACTTTCCTATCACTTAAAAGGCAGTTAACGAACCCGGCTGTGAACCAAATGTTAAAGTCCAACAAAAGAGCTGATAATGTGCTCAACAACTACTATTTATGACGGTGTTGTGATAGACTAATGTTTTAAATGAAACATAATTCACGCTTAGTTGACAGTTGGCGCCTATTAGGCTTCTAACATTATCTTATTGAATTCATTTATGGCTTACTATACTTAAAACATAATTAAAGCGACATAAACGAATATAGTTTCAATATTGCTAAGTAGGTAATTTTACGATACTTTAAATTGATATGAAATGTTTACTTTACTTTTTATTTCATGTAATAGGAGGCATTAATTGTAATGAGTCGAGTATTATAGCGTAAAGGAATATTTTATTTTTTATTTAGCGTGTCTTTCCCGCTTGAAAAATCAGTAATAAAGAGGTTTAATGTTTTGACCTAGCTTTTTGAAAAAAAACATGACATTCAATCGATCACGAAAAGCTGATATTTTTATACATTCCCCAAATATTGCACCATTTGCGTTTAATATTGTCACTAGTAATAACACAACGTCAGCTACATCCTTCGACGTGTCTGAATGAAAACAAATGAGTCATCAGCGCACGGCGCACGTTGAAGTGGCCGACAATAAAGCAACATTAACTGACTGGTTGCCCCGCTCGCCTGGATGCAGTGCGCCGCACATTAGCATCCAATGTTAATTAGGCTCTGTCGCGTCGTACGTCCAGAACCTGTGCACAAAATATTACGCTATTCTTTATTCAATAAAATACTGTCTCTGCTGGACTGGTAAGTGCTGTAATTTTCTTAAAACAGCCATAAATTGTTCAAGTGTTCACAGTCGAGATACACTTTTTGCTCAACTACAAGCTGTAGAAGACACTAGTACATATATGTTGTGATTGCCCTTGCTTGAACTTTAAAACATCGCAGTAAAGTTTTTTAATTCGTTTTACGATTAACGTTGATTTTATAATGAAGTTTTAAACACGTGCTTGCACCTAATAAGTAATTTAATGATTCTTGTAGGTAGGATCTTCTGTACAAAAATTGTAATCGTGTGCAAAGCTAGCGTGCTTTTTTAATATTTGTTATAATCCTTATCTTTTTATTTCGTGTTCTTGTTGTATTTTTACTAATTCAAGGGGTTAGTTGTTTTCACTGAAATGGACTGGTCCGATGGCGCATTTCGTAGTGACCCTGCCTCATTCACGACAAAAGTTACGGGTTCGATCCCCATCCTAGACAAGATTCCTGCGGTAAACACTTACTTGAAGGTATTAGTGCAGTACTATCTAAGTGTAATATAATATATTTAATATTACGTTTGTAGTTAATTCCTTTGTGTCTGATATGTACATAAGTGCACGGAATCTGGTAATTATATGAGATGTGTATGAATTAACTATTGAAAATATGGTCCAACATTCACTTACGAACTAGTTTGACAACTAAAATCAAATTCGTTTAGTAAAAATAAAACTTAACGTACATAGATACATAATCTACATCTTGCATAAAGAATGAATATCTCATTTTGTTTCTCCGGCCATCCGTCCGCGTCCGTGAAGAGGGCGCGGGCGTTAATACAATAATCTGGTGTCAGTATAAAAATTAACCGGTGTATAACGGTACAGGGCGTGGGCGGCGCACGCGCGGCCCTCACCTCCGACCCGACATGTGTTGCAGGTAAATCACCGGCATCACAACACGCTGACAATCCTCTTACAGTTTTGACCTAATTGTCTAATTGATTTCGTTCACCTACGAGTATGTAGTATAATTAAGATAACATCGAACATACGAGTATCAGAGCTTCAAAAAAACAATGACGATCGGCCTCGTCCGTCGTACTTTACGCTTATACAATAACAGTCCATTGTGCCCAAAAAGCACGTACTTAGACGCAAACTGGTACCAAGCTACAAAAAAAGAAAGTTATGAAATTACCCATAGCCGTTCAAAGATACAAATCGGTTATAATTTTATTGACACTGTCCTTTTCCTCTGACCGTAATAAAGACATTTCCGGCGTCGGATGAGTAAGGATATGAAGTTCAGTTACAACATGAGCTTTATTGAAGAAAGTAAAGTTGTAACGTGGAATTCTTTCATACTTTCTTTTTACATTGTGTCTCAGAAGAAACATTAAAAACTTAATCATATCAATTAAATCGGCACCGTTCACTAAAGATGAGATCGTTACACGAGCACGTTTATAAGGAGAAATCAGCACAAAGATATACTCCCATCATTAAAACCCATTCGTTAAAACCTACAGACAGTAAAATCTGTAACAAGCAACGTAATAAACGCAATAACAATGAATAAAATGGCAATAATAGCAGGTGAAATCGCGACAGGTCCGGGTCTCGGGTCGTCGTCCGTAATTATAAATAAAACGGCAACCGTGCGGCCGCGCCGCCCCCGCGCGAGGCTGCGCCCGCGCCGCCCGCCCGCGACCTCGCGAACACTTTTACACCACAATACTCCAATATTGTACCTGGTTGCGAGTTTCAATTCCTATACCAGTCTTATATTAAATTTAATATCTCTCGAACAAAAAAGAGTGATAAAGCGCAAACATCACGACTCGCGACATACTTGAGTCCGAGTATTTCGCCAATGTAAAGTTCAAAGTTTTGGACGTTTTTAAAGAGTGCCGTGTTGAATATTTGAGATCAATGACTTGAACAAATCGTACGCACGTTTGCGAGTCGGTTGTTTCGTGCATTTATTAAGGAAAATACATTTATATTTCGATAAATCAAGTACTTATTGTATTTTAAGTTATGTGCCTAATTACTCGTATGACGAAAATTTACCATAACATTTGCTTCGACATTGCTTCATAGAGAGTTAAACTAAATTCAAAAGTTGAGTATGTAACAAATGGTAATTAAAAGCTTTACTGTACCCTGTCTATCTCCATTACCCATCCCACATATTAATTACACGACTGTGTTAATACCCAATTGTCTTATCTATCTCCAACTGTTGTGCACATGACGGTTAGAATATGTTAGTACGAGTTTGTAAAAAGTGGTAATGTCATGTCGACGATAGGGGTAGAGGGTGTGACGCGGCGGAGCGTGGCGCTGCGCACGCGCCGGTTGCGACCGGCACGTGACCGATGCCTTTAATAGTCCGATTCTTCCGGACAGAGGCTTTAATTATAATGGTGAATTGCTATAACATCAGCACCACTCCCTGAGAATTTGCAAATATATCGATAACCCTACATTACTTATACATCATAGCTAGAATCATGAGTTACATTTTTAATGGTCACCAACGTCTCAGAAGAATAATACAAGTTGCGCAATCTCTTTTGCATGGTCTTTGATAACCTTTGGCTCGGAGTTGGCGTAGGCGATCTAGTTGTTTGTTCACCTCGGCCACCCAGTGTGTCGATATTATCCTTAATATTTTCGTATCTCCCACTGAGTTCTTATGTTTTATTGGTATTCTTTGTAGACTTTACGACAAAGCAGCAATTGGTGGTCCCATGCTGTTAAGTTGTGGAACAAACTGCATGCACAGACATTTAGACTACTAGAGAGTATAGTAAATGATTCTACAATTCACAACTAGTCAGTCAGTTCAATTTCCACCCACATGAAATCGTAAATAACCGTTCAAACACAGGTCGTACAGGTAATAAAAATTGATTCTTGTATGCAAATGTAACTGCATCATGAGAATAAAAAACAAATCTCTTTTGTTTTATGCATCCAACCTTATATTATGGGCGACGACTTAATTACAGATTTAAACAAAATCAAATACAAAAACGAGTACATCTACCAGATGTAACCTACGAGTATGACAAACCAGCGAGGTGTTATTTTATGTACTGAGTATTATGACATCACGAAAGGAATATGATTGGATGTGAATTGATTGATCCTACGACTAACGTCGACGGCACAATATGTCTTCTGCAAGGAGCTAAATTATGAACATCGTTAACTTGATGATCTTAAGAAATATTGTTCGTGTTACTTTGTCCTAGGTGAACGAAAACGCGAACCAATGCGGCGCGACGTGAAAATATCAATTAGCCGTATTACGTAAATAAACCACGTCGGTCACTAAGGTCTACGTACATCGTTGCGCGACAGAGGCCAAATGTAGACTTTTCGCGTGACAAGTGACAAGACAAGAAGTAACGACAATTTTCTCGCACTTAATTTGGGACTTTTTTGTGGTTTCTTATGATGTATTTTTTTTATTTAAGAAAAATTCCTTACAATTGAACCGTCAAAATATTGCACACTTATATAAGTAGTCGTTTTTTGCCAGTGCCAACTTTCGTATCACGGCCGTGATCTCTATTGGGCAACCTGTTGTTATTATAACTAGTCCATTGACTTATCGAATTTTTGAGGTTTAACTCTGAATTCTTCTGTTTTCTGATAACATAAAGACACAGTTTGTGTGAAACACTTATTTAGTATAATGTATGTTTCAAGATATTTTCCAATTCTGCAAATCTTGGTAATTAGCAGAAATTTATTGAAAAGATAGGTCCAACTTTTGGATTTACCCACGTAGGTATCTTTTGTCAAGATAATTAAACAGGTAAGGTATATGTAAAATTTACATACATATAGGTATTTTAACAAGCATGTTACTTGCCACTGACAACAACATAAGAGGTTAGACAGAAACGTTAGTCTTCGGCAGGCAAGTCCACAACACTTCCTAGCTAACCAGTCACAATCGAAGGCGTCAGGAGTTAATAGCGATGGACATTCACGAATACAACACAACACTAAAGTAACCCTAATGTGTAATCAACTGTGCGAATGTAGCTCGCACGACATCACGAGAAACAAGAATTAAGAAGCACGTTTTGCCACGAATCTAGAACACGTTTTGGTAAATAGTGACTGGTACATTTAATCTTAGTAAGATCGTAAAATCTTAATAAGTACCTACTTAAGTTAAGTAACAGCCTATTAGTGTCCCATTACTGGAGAGTAACACCATATTTGCATTGTCCATAAAATTACAGATTGTTTACCTTAATAATGACCCTTACCAATTTAGAATTAATGAACGAACCCACACTAAGTATACTTATGATTATAATATAATAATAAGATGATTAGTAAATATCTCATTTATGTAAAACATATGGCGTTTTATAAACCATTTTAAGATTTCAAGGTTACTTACACACTTTTCATAAGTTTACTGTAGGTATCTGAATCACTCGTAGGTTTTTTTTTTTTTTTTTTTTTTATAGGATAGGGGGCAGACGAGCATACGGATCACCTGATGTTAAGCGATTACCGTCGCCCATGAACACCTGCAACTCCAGGGGCTTCACAGGTGCGCTGCCGGCCTTTTAGAGCGAGATATGCCCTTTTCTTGAAGGTTTGTAGGTCGTAGTGGTCCGGAAATACCGCAGGTGGCAGTTCGTTCCATATTTTTGTCGTACGCGGCAGAAAGTTCCTGGCAAAGCGCACAGTAGTGGACTGCCAGCCATCCAGATGAAATGGATGGAACTGCTGCCGCGTGGAACGATGTCGAAACGAGGCGGCAGGAATCAAACCGAACAATTCCTCGGAGCACTCCCCATGGTATAAGCGATAGAGAATGCACAAAGACGCAACATCTCTCCGCAGCGCCAAGGGGTCAAGCCGACTAGTGATATCCCGGCAATCGACGATTCGAGACGCTCTCCGCTGGATCCGGTCTAGAGGAAGAAGCTGGTACGCAGGTGCTCCTGCCCAAAGATGAGAGCAGTACTCCATATGCGGCCGGACTTGCGCCTTATATAGCTGAAGGCGATGAGCCGGAGTGAAGTACCGTCTCGATCTATTTAGCACGCCAAGCTTCTTTGAGGCTAATTTAGCCTTGCCCTCTAGATGGTCCCGGAATTGGACTTCGCTCGATATGTCGATACCAAGTATACCAATAGTGGCTGAGGCATTTAAGGGGGTGCTCTCAAAATTAGGAAATGCGACCCAAGGAATCTTTTTTGCGGTGAACGCACAAACTTGTGTTTTGCTGGGGTTGAATCGGACCAAGTTAAGTCTACCCCAATCTGAGATTTCGTTCAAACATGCTTCCATCTCAGACACAAGTTTGTTTCGGCTCTCGATGACGTTTTCCCGAGAAATGTTAGCGCAGCCGTTGTAAAACGCATCGCCCGTACTGTCATCCGCATAGCAATGAATATCGCGTTTATGCAAAATATCATTGATATGAAGAAGGAACAGTGTGGGCGATAGCACACAGCCTTGCGGGACTCCAGCATTTATGGACATAGTGTCGGAGCATTCACCGTCAACTAAGACCTTGATGCTTCTATGTTCCAAAAAGCTAGAGACCCATTCGCATAATTTCTCGGGAAGCCCATAGGAAGGAAGCTTCGCGAGAAGCGCCTTGTGCCAGACCCGATCAAAGGCCTTCGCAATGTCCAGACTAACCGCCAATGCCTCTCCCTTACTCTCAATCGCCTGTGCCCAACGGTGAGTCAGGAAAGTCAGCAAATCACCAGCTGACCGACCCTGGCGGAAGCCGTACTGTCGGTCGCTAAGCAACTCCTGACCCTCGAGATACCGAAGGAGCTGGCTGTTAATTATGGATTCCATAACTTTTGAGAAAAGGGAGGTTATGGCTATCGGTCTATAATTGGACGGATCTGAGCGGTCGCCTTTCTTGGGGATCGGGTGGACTAAGGCCGTCTTCCAGGACGTCGGGACAACGCCAGAAGAGTAGGAAAGCCGAAAGAGTCGCGTGAGTACCGGTGCCAACTCCGGAGCGCACATCTTTAGCACAATGGGTGGGATTCTATCGGGCCCACTCGACTTGTGAACGTCTAGAGACATGAGGGCTAAACGCACCGAGCGTTGGTGGAAGCGGATGTCGGGCATACACCCATCGCACTGCGGTATGCTCGGTGGTACCTGGCCCCCATCATCTAAAGTCGAGTTGGACGCAAAGAGTTTGCCCAGAAAGTCGGCTTTCTCTTTTGCGCCATGGGCTAACGAATCATTTCCCGTGCGCAAAGGAGGAAAAGACGGCATGCAGAAATTACCTTCGATAGCTTTGGCGAGAGACCAGAACGCACGTGTTCCCGAAGGAAGACGTTCAAGTCTCTCGCCGATTCTACCGATGTGCACCGACTTCGCTCTTGCAATGTCTCTTTTGAGGGACCTGGAGGCGAAGTTGTACTTCTTTTTGAGGGCGCTGGTATTTTCATCCCCCGTCGCCACCGCATCAGCCCAGGCTTGGTAAGCTTCCTGCTTCTTACGAGAAGCTTTTCTGGAAGATGAACCAAACCAGGGCCGAAATCTGCCACCGATAGGAACCACAGAAGACGGAATGAAAAGTTCCATTCCCTGCAACACCACATCGGTAACAGAGTCAGCAACGACGCTGGGATCATCCGGCAAGAAGCACACCTGCCTCCAAGGGTAGGATGCAAAAAAAGACCGCATTCCATCCCAATCTGCTGACCTATAGTGCCATACACGGCGCCCGCGTGCTTTCCGCGGTCGAGCCAAGTCTGTGAGTGGCACTTTACTACGGACAAGGCAATGGTCCGAGGAGCCCAGTGGAGCAACAACGGATACGTTGTAGCCGTCCGAGTGAGAGGTCAGCAGAAGGTCCAACAGTGAAGGAGCATGGCCGTCCACATCTGGGATTCGTGTGGGCGTGGTAACCAGTTGTGTCAGTCCATTTGCAAGAGCGAAGTCGTGAACAGATCGACCTGCGTAATCAGTTTTACTGGACATGAGCCAGTCGGCGTGGTGGGCATTAAAATCGCCAAGGAGAATGATTTCCGCAGAAGGGATCTGCTGCTGCACAATGTCCGAAGCCATCTGGATGCGCTCAAAGAGTCGGTCAGTTTCGGTGTCACCGCTATGGGACCTGTAAAGGCACGCATAAACGCGAGGGTGGTCGTCGCTGTCTACACGGAGCCATAAAATAGATAGGTCCCGACCTTCAAGATTGCTGAGGCGACGAGAGCTGATATCGTCTCTGACGTACACACACACTCCAGCCCTAGGTAAAAAGGAATGTTCTAATCCATACCCAGGGTAGGTAAGGTAGGACGTGTCCGCTGGAGACGATATCTGCGTCTCAGTCAGAAAGAGCATAGCCGGCTTTGCTGTCTCTAAATGGTGGTGTACAGCATTCAGGTTGGAATGTAGGCCCCTTATGTTACAAAAGTCCACATCTAGTGTGGCAGGGGGTGCCTTGGTGTTCTTGCTCTTAGCCCCAACATTAGTGGACACAGTTTTGCCCCCCCCAGAATACGAAGGGCAGCCTGGGCGTCCAAGCTCAGGCGCAGATTGTACTGAGCGTGGACGTCCAGAGAGGGATTCTCCAACGCTGGCGCAGTTGGTACCCTCCTGGGGTAACTTCTTGGTTTTCAACTGTGCCATAGGGGGGAGGGGGGTTTGGGCTTCCGGTGATCTCACTCACTCGGCGAAACACAGCACAAGCGCTGCTTCACGCCGGTCTTCTGTGAGGCCGTGGTATCTCTCCGGTCGAGCCAGCCCATTCGTGCCGAAGCGAGGCTCTCCCACGGGCAATTACTAACTGTTCAGGTACATACTAACTGTTCTTAGATTGCATGGAGTTAGGTATCAACGTTAAAATATCTCGTCTGGCGGCTATTGCAATTCTAAGATTTTATAAATCCTTTCCAGGCGTGACATTTTTGGCTAGGGGGTCGCTATGAACTTTGGAAAAAATTGTGTCCCAGTTCGAAGTCTTTCCAGACCTACTGCTAAGCTCAGAAAGTACCTGCTTATAGGTACAACAAGATTAAACACAGCCTTAGCACATTTGTATATCGGATGTATTAACAGGCATACCAGCCATTATTCATAGTGGAGCGCTAGTTGGGTCCAGATAAAATCAGTCAGTTTCGCGCCTGGTGCGTTTGTTGTGCTACGTGACCTCGTTGTGGAACCTACCCAATGGCGGAACATTCCGGGTTCGATTACCAGTTGAGGCCCTTCGTTATTTATGCCTCAAGATTAGTGGTAGGATTCGCCGATCTACTTTGGTACGAGAAGTCTTCCATTTCTCTGGCTATCAATTTCTTTAATGACTATGGCAAACAAGAAAGGCTGAACTTGTTAAAAGGTAAATAGGTAGTTTCTGTGGGAGAGCCACGCTTCGGCATGAATGGGCCGGCTCGACCGGAGTGATACCACTGCCTCACAGAAAATCGGCGTGAAGCAGCCCCTGTGCTGTTTTTCGTCGAGTGAGTGAGGGTACCGGAGGCCCACTTGGGGGGAAAAGGTTAGCAGCGCACTAGTAACTCCATGGTTTCAAGTGTCCATGGGCGGCGGCAATTGCTTACCATCAGGTGATCTGCCTGCTCGCCTGCTACCTATCACATAAAAAAAAATGATTTATTATTGTGTCTGTTACTTGCATGGGCCTTACGACGCTATAGGAAAAAAAAAATAAGTGCGCCTGAAAAAATGTTAAGACTTCCATATAATTTTAAAAAATCGCAATCGTCACAATCAATTTCATTTATTGGCAGCGCTAGTTTCTTCGCCATGTTGTCTTAAAAGTAGGTACATAATAGTACATTTAAATGGATTAAGCAATCATTACAATATGTACCCACGAAATTGGCCCTCCATTTTTCGTAATACTGCGTAAATAATTGGATTTCCAAGTGATTGAATTCAAAGGCGAAATATTGAGCTCACGAAGGAAAGGAATGCTGACTTTTGATTAAATCTAGTAATATATGCGACGGCAATAAAATGACTTTTAAACCGTCTAGACAGAATAAAATTAAAGATTATCTTTCATTTCTAGGTGCCCACGTATTGGAGCTAACATGTTAACTTACTTAGCGATAACAA
>JABMDO010001832.1:0-37542 GCA_014851415.1 Cnaphalocrocis medinalis
ACGCTTCGGCATGAATGGGCCGGCTCGACCGGAGTGATACCACTGCCTCACAGAAAATCGGCGTGAAGCAGCCCCTGTGCTGTTTTTCGTCGAGTGAGTGAGGGTACCGGAGGCCCACTTGGGGGGAAAAGGTTAGCAGCGCACTAGTAACTCCACTGGTGTTTCAAGTGTCCATGGGCGGCGGCAATTGCTTACCATCAGGTGATCTGCCTGCTCGCCTGCTACCTATCACATAAAAAAAAATGATTTATTATTGTGTCTGTTACTTGCATGGGCCTTACGACGCTATAGGAAAAAAAATAAGTGCGCCTGAAAAAAATGTTAAGACTTTCCATATAATTTTAAAAAATCGCAATCGTCACAATCAATTTCATTTATTGGCAGCGCTAGTTTCTTCGCCATGTTGTCTTAAAAGTAGGTACATAATAAGTACATTTAAATGGATTAAGCAATCATTACAATATGTACCCACGAAATTGGCCCTCCATTTTTCGTAATACTGCGTAAATAATTGGATTTCCAAGTGATTGAATTCAAAGGCGAAATATTGAGCTCACGAAGGAAAGGAATGCTGACTTTTGATTAAATCTAGTAATATTATGCGACGGCAATAAAATGACTTTTAAACCGTCTAGACAGAATAAAATTTAAAGATTATCTTTCATTTCTAGGTTGCCCACGTATTGGAGCTAACATGTTAACTTACTTAGCGATAACAACCTTATGCAGGGTGTACTTGTGAACACTAACCACGTCTTCTATTAACCAGTCTGAACAACATTTGTTCGACGACTTTCGAAAATATCCGACACAGGACTACAGTCCAGGACGTTGAATTGAGAGCGCCCAATTTCACTTTAGTTTCCACTAAAGTGAAATTGGGCAGGACATTTAGCTAGGCGCGGTGATGGCAGGTGGAGCCAGGTAATGACCGATTGGTGTCCCGGAAAACGGCAGACAAACTCCAGGGTAGCAATTCTCGTGCACTTGACATTGAAGTCGAATTAGAAATTTGTATGGACGAACGTATGAAATCTCTAGATTCTACTTCAATGTCCAGTGCACGAAAATTGCTACCCAGGTCTTCCGGTGTTACGATGGGTCGACATCGCCAAAATCGGAGGAACTGCATGGATCCCAGTAGCTCAGGACCTGGTACATTGGCGTAAGAAAAGAGGACTACACTCACTCACAGAGGGTACTACCGGGCTGATGATGATGATGATTTTTTTATATGATATTGGTAGCAGACGACCCGACAGATCACCTGATGATCAGCGATTACCGCCGCCCACGGACACCTGCAGCACCAGTGGTGACACAAGTGCGCTGCTCACCTTTTAACCCCCCTTCCCCTGGATTGGGCCTCCGGTACCCTCACTCACATAGCGAAACACAGCGCATGCACTGTTTCACGCCGATACAATACAAATACTTATTACAAGCAACAATACAATTAATTAATTAATGCAAGTACATGCATACATACGTGTATTTTTAAGAATACATCAATATCAAGCGTTAAAACGACTGTTGGTCGTAAACTAGACATCGGAGTCACGATTTGACAGATTGGAAAATTGCTCAACAACTCAATTTGTATGTAATTGCTCCGACTCGTTACGCTACGAGAGCAGTTCAACCGAGTCATTGAGTTCTGTACGAGACATATTTCAGATAATATCTAGAATTTTACTAAAACGTTCCTAGGAATATTAATAAAAATACAAATAGGGTAAACGTGGAAAACTGGAGTGGCAGTGGGCTGGTCACATTAGCCGCAGAACTGACAACCGTTGGAGCTATAAAGTCCTTGAGTGGAGACCGCGACTCGGTAAACGTAGTGTTGGACGCCCTGCTACAAGATGGGATGACGACATTCGAAGGCTGGCTGGAGTGAGCTGGATGAGAGTGGCCGAAAATCGGGAGCGGTGGCGTGCATTGGGGGAGACCTATGTCCAGCAGTGGACGAGCGTGGGTTGCTGATGATGAAACGTGGGATAGATGCCGTAGTAGGATAGATGCCTAAGAAAACACGTAGCGACCTGTGCGAATACTACACTCATAGGCTTTCGTTTCAAAACAAAAGACTGTGCATGTAGTATTCTATCCTACTACGGCATCTATCCCACGTTTACTCTATGTAAGTAAGTGGCTCCAAACCTAAATTGATATATTACTTATGTTTTAGATCTTCGAATATAAACGGTCTTACAGATAATCACGTATTCATAATATTATATCAGGTATTTTGCGATAGTTCACTAAAATACCAATTTTGTACACCATGATAAATAATAATCAATAAATAATAATAAATACTTGTTTATTTTATGAATAATTTAAGATATCAGGTCAGTAGGTTTTATCCCAAATCGGGGGAGAGCGAGTTAACAGTTGGCGGCGCAGTTGTAACTCGACTGGTGTGGCGATTGCTTACCATCAGGCAATCCGTCTGCTCGTCTGCCATCTATTACTTGCATAAAAAAATTAGATACTCTAGCGTCTGCCTCCTAGGTCTCTACCAGTCTTTGAGTTTAATACAGAAACCACTAAATACAAACCTTTGAGTGCCTTTAAATTATATTACAAGCATCAACCGACACGTTTCGTTTGAGCCTTATCAACAAAACCAAAATCAAGTTATAAATAAATTTGAAATACTCGTTTAAGCCGGAAATTGCTTTCATGTCTTACTTAGTCGTACAAAATACTTCAATATTTGCTGTTGAATGTCGAACATTCATCACTCGCTTTTCAAACACCAGACATAGTAACAAACTTTTCTTCCAAACGTTATGAACAGGAAGAAAAAAATCAGACCTCAATAATTTTCATTCAATATCAACTTTACTTCAAACGGCTAACACAATGATGACGTAAATTACCAGTATTTTCATTACCCAAACATTCAAGTTACTTCTTCGGTAGAAAAACAAAATTGTTCTTTGGAAACTCGTTCGCGTGAAAACGATGAACAAAAGGTATTACAAAGAGCTTTGTGAGAACATTATTAAAGTGGGAACATATTTGTTAGGAAGAATACTGCCCACATCTTATAATGGCTGACCCTTGGTTGTCAGTAACAGGTATGTATTTTTATGACAATACTCAACGCATTATTATGTAACTTTATTGAATAGTTAATAATCGTTTTGAAAAAAGGTCTCCATAAATACGCTGTGCTATTTTTCTTCTAGAGCAGTGGTTATTAACCGGTGGTCCGCGGACCACTGGTGGTCCCTTGAGGCATTTCAAGTGGTCCGCGAAGCCATCGTCACAAGCAAGTGACGTGATGTGATGAGTCGACACGACTCATCACAGTCAACACAAACATAACACAAGCGACAAGGCGCGACGCATGTCTGAAGTGTGTGATCCCTGACAAGACAGAAATTTGGAAAATTGGTCCCACATACCTTAAAAGTTAAGAACCACTGTTCTAGAGGGTATTAGGGTAACAGATAGTCAGTCAGTTTACATTTTAACTTTTTTTTTAAAGGAGTAGTTTTGAATAAAATCCGTTAAATAACACTAGGGCACTCTTTACCAGAATTCTAAATAAGAAATAAGACATTTTTTTTAACTAAATAGCTTAAATAGATACTTATGACGGACCTCAGACGAAAGAGAAACAAAAAAATATACAGGGTGGTTTTTTAGTGACGTCAATAATTTTTTTTTAGATTCCTCACACCTGGGGGTATCTAAAAATACCCCATGTATGTTCAGCGATTTTTTGTAGTTTTCGAGTTATAATTTTTTAAAGGTTTTTTTTAAGTATTCTGCCAGCGAGGCTTAAAAAATTCATAACTTTTTTTTATTGGCTATTTTGTAATTCTTTTTTTATGACATGATTTTTTAGAATGTTATTCATAATAAAAAAAATATTTGGTTCCCTAAAACCTCTTAATGTTACCCAAAAAAGGTCTTGAAAGTTAGAATTTTAGTTTTCAGTAGGATTTACTCAAACAATATTCAACTTCAAATTAAAAATACAAAGAGGAGTTTCCATAGCTTCAAAGTAAGTTTAAAAACTTCACAGGGTCCTAAACTCAAAGATATTGTATATAAGAACTAGATGGCGTACTCATTACTTGCATTCGAGTCTTGTGAAATGTCTATAACTTGATTGGCGTCCTACTCTAATAAGGTGACCACACGATTTAGATTTTCGATTACAATTATTGTTTGTCAAACTCAGTCCACCCACGTGGGAGTCGGACATCGCTTTCTCTAAGAAACTCGTGAAGCCCATTCAAACTAGAAGGGCTAGCACGAACGTTTCAAAGTATCGTTTGAGTATTTATGAGCAATTTTGTATGAAAAAAACACAAGTTTCCAAATTAAAATTCCTTATTATGTATACGTACGATACGAAGAGACTACCGACTTTTCAAAAAGTTTGTGCTAGCCCTATTAGATTTTCTATTTACCTACTTAGAATAATACACTCTGCGGCACATTTAACCGGCCATAGCGTATTATTCATACAAACGTACACACTTTGCGATTTGAAGGTTCTATGGAGCAAGAATATTGACTAAAATTTAATTTTTTTCACGAACTCTTGGGGAAACTGGGGACACTTGATCCCCATTGTTAGTTCTATAAAAACAAAACGTACATAGGTAGGCAATTTTGTTAACTACCTACTGTTCCTCATTATTTGATTATTATATTTATTAGTGCTATATATTTTTTTTTGCATTTTCCCAGAACTTTCCAAAAGGATCAACTGTCCCCTATTCTGGGAGACTTGATCCCAGTAACAGGTAGACTTGATCTTAGGGGATCAAATCTCTCTAATGCAAATTTGAAATAAATGAAAACCCAGTGTCTTTATAAAAGCATTATTTAATTTAACAAAATATTAAATTTATATTGCTTGACATGTCTCACATGTCTCACTCAAGTATTAATTTTATGAGCATTGAGTCTCAGTCTTAGAAGAAATTTTACATTTTCATAAATATAAAATACAGCTTTGAAAATTTACATTTTATTGCATTAGCACTATATGCGAATGCACTATCTATATGAACTGATCATAATCTAAAGGTAGGACTTACATTAGAAACGTTTGAAAATCACTTGTTTAGTAATTTTTCCCGTTATGACGGTAAGCCACCTTTTTTTAATTTCTTCATTCTTTGGAAATCTGAAACAGTAAAAAATCCAGTCTTTAGATGACAAGCGAAATGGACACCCTACTCAATGCAAAAATAAAACTTTGATTAAACACTTACTTATGAAAAGATACACCGCAACCTTTATATCGAGGGGTGAAAGGCTATTTGTTTTAAGCGACATTTTGGGCGATATTGAGTTATATACATATTCGGAATCAGCGAATTTTTCTGCGTCGATTGAGCTGGGTTTCATAATTAATAGACGACTTTTTTGGCGCTTCAAACAATGAAAATTTTGGCCTCATTTTAGAACATTGATGTATGAAACGCCAAAAATCGGTATCATTTTTAGGGACCATGGATATGAACCATACACAAACGCGATTAAAATCCGCTTAAACATGTTTTGCAATCACAATAATAGTACTCAATGGCGGTTAAAGCGTTTTTCCTGTAACTACTTTTTGCTAAAACTGTGACTTAAATCATTTTGAATTCCGCCAAAAGTCATCTTAGCTGTCGCTTAAAACATTATGCTTTATTCAAAAAAACATGTGACAAGGCGTTTCAACCTTTTTGTTTTTTATCCACTTTCATCATATCATGTCGTTTAAATCATTATCGTCCTTATCAAAATTTTATTAGCATGTCGTTTCAGAAATTTATCCGCATTCTTGAAATTAATTAAGTGTCGGTCAAACATACCCCAAATTTAAGCTTAGTTATTTGAAACACTTATCAAACCTCAAAATTGTGATATCTATGTCCATTCAGACATTGAAATATTATTATGGTACTATTTAGCCACGACGGATCAAACCATTTTTGTTCGCCGCCGACGTCTTTCCCCACCACTTGCGCCGAGTGCTTAAAAGTCTGTCGCGAACCGTGATAACGAATGTATGTATGCGCAGTGCTGGAATAATTGCTGAAGGCTGATTTAAAAGTCAGGGTATGTGGCTGTCTCATGGGACGACCTGGCCGTGGTGGAGGGTACTTCTCCCCCAGCCAGTCAGTTGCCCGGTGAGGCATTCTTGAGTGTTCTGGGCGTGGTTTTGGGCCGCTCAGTACACCACGCTCAGTAATTCTCGCCGGGGACCTCAACGCAAAATCTGTCGCGTGGGGGAACCAGACCACGGATCAGTGGGGTCGCGTCCTGCAGAAGTGGGCGGTGGCGAGTGTTCTCACCCTCCTAAATAGCGGCTTAACCCATGCGTGCGTGCAGCGGAACAGCGGATCGGTGGTGGACATCACTTTTGCCACCCCGTCCATAGCCGCGTGCACCGCTGACTGGCGGGTGGACGACGCCGGGTCGCTGTTCGACCAGCGATACATAAGTTTTGGGGTCGGCAGGGCGCCAGGGGCACAGGGGCCAACGAGAAGGCCTTCTCCTTTCCCGTGCTGGGCGCTGCCCAAATCGGACAAGGACAATGCCAATGGCTCCTGGATGAGGTGAGGAAGCTGCTGGAAAGAAGTAGCTTCCCACCTCACCGCGCATCTAGAGGACGTGGGCTTCAACCTCTAAGGCTTAGTATGGATTCAGGGCGGGCCAGTCTACGGTTGACGCCCTGAAACGTTTGAAAAGAGAGACGGAGGAGGCCGCTGAAGAGGGGAAGGGAGTTGTTGCTGTATGCTTAGACATAAAAAATGCGTACAACTCTCTCCCTACGACGCACAATACTGGAGACACTCTGCTATTTTCGAGTGCCTCAGTACTTGACCATCCTCATCGAGAATTATCTCGATGAACCTGAGGTCATGTACGTGGACAAATCAAGCGTCGCCCGGCGACGCATCGTAGAGACCGGTGTTCCGCAGGGGTTCCTCCTTGGGCCCCTAATCTGGAACATCGGGTATGACTGGGTCCTGCGCGGCCATCTCCTTTGGGACATGGGTGTCATCTGCATACCAGATGACACCCTCTGTCATCTGCATACCAGATGACACCCTCTGTCATCTGCATAGCAGATGACACCTTGTCACGTCTCGGGGGAGACCTTTGAAAAAGCCGCGGCGGACTCAGTCATAGAGAGGGTGCGGTGCCTGGTTCGCCGTAAAAAAGACCGAGGTGATCTGTTTCCGCGGGCTGGTAATAGGCTTCGCTCCGTCAGGCACATTGCTATCTGAGGTCCCCAGGTTCCGGTCAAGGCGAGTTGCGTTATCTCGGCTTCACCCTGGACCCGCGACTCCTCAGGGTAGCTCAGGTAGTAGGGTAGTAGTAGACACGCTTTCGTGGCTGCTGCTGAACCTGCGCGGACCAGGATCCAGGCACCGACGGCTCTAAGCCGGCATCCTGCGATCAATGGCGCTAAATGGGGCGCCAGTCTGATAGGATTCCCTAGCAAAATCGGAATACCTTCCTTTCTTGCGGGGGCCTCAGCGGGTGATGGCGCAGCGGATCGCTCGAGCTTACCGAACGGTAAGTTTTGGTGCAGCCTGTTTGCTCGCTGAGACCTCTCTCTCGTCGTACTCGCCGGCGTATATAAGTAGCGGGCAGTAGGGGAGTCTACTGCCCCGTCAAGCGGGAGGCCGTGCGGAAGGAAGCTTGTCAGGTCCTCCTGAGGCGATGGTCTGAGCACCTCGTACGGCCGGAGAACGCTCGACGCGCTCGCCCCGGTCTTGGACCGGTGGCTGGAGCGGAGCCACGGTGTCGTCTCCTTCCGGATGGTGCAGGTAATAACCGGGTATGGTTGCTTTGGCGTCACACACCCTAACGGTGTGTGCGTCGTAAGCTCCGCAGCGCTATGCATTAGTGGCGAGGGTCGGCCAAGACCTCTCACTGGCTAGTATAGCGAGAGCTATACTAGCGAGTGATGAGGCCTGGAAGGACTTCGCTGCCTTTAGCGAGCACGTGATGGCAGCGAAGGAGGCGGCGGAGCGTAAGCGAGTGGCATCTTCTCGCCCCCGCGCTCAGAAGAGCAAGGAGGGGGAGAAGACGACGCCAATATGTACGTCTCCTCCCTCTCCGTGAAAGGTGTCCGCCGGTGACAACTGATAAGTGATATCAACTGATAAGAAGATTTGTGAAAACTTTTAATAATAACACATAATTTTGTTTTTGATTTAAAGAAAACATCGTCTCCACTAACATCTAAACTTAAAAATAAGAAATAATTTCATGGTATCATTGACCATTCTTTATAAAGTTATAGAAGTAAATGCTATTTAATACAAGTGCAGTTGTTTCAAATTGTTGTTTAAGCTATTTTAATTTGACCCTGAAATATTTAATTTTGGAGTTTAAACCAAATAGATTTTACCCTATCCAATTAGTAAAATGTTTGTTAAATCATTTAGCCTTACTCTGAAATACAGTGCAAGTAACACTTAAATCAATTTGCTTGCAGCTGTTAACAGAATAAAGTGTCGGTTCAATCATTTTGCCTTACTCTACTAAGTGGGCATTTTGTATTAAGTGACATTTTTTTTCGAAGATATTATCATTATAAAGTGAAGAATGTAGCCAGAATTTGGGCCTTTTAAAATTAAACTGATTTGTAAAACTTGCAGGCAAAAATATCAAATAGTTTAGATTTTATGATTTTTTTTCCGAAATCGAAAACTTTAAAACGCTCTCCTGTAAAGTTGCAAAAATGTCGCTTAAAACAAATAGCCTTTCACCCCTCGATATGATTCACTTTTGCATCCTATCACACAACAAGTGAGAACCATTATTAAATAAAAAAGCACAATTTTTACACTTTATTTTTGTCGTCACAATAATACACTCTTTCAAATTATTTTTGCCGCCGCCATAATGGTGATGTCCAGACGCCAAGTGTTGCATATTTCCGTACCGCGCGGGAATAAGTTGACAAGTCATATTTGCGTACTTTTCAGGGCGGGCATTTTAAAGTTTATATTGATCTGGTAAATCGAGGTAATTGATATTTTCTATTTTTATTATTGAATTGAGATAACTTAAGTAGTCTTTTTCGGTTGTTATAAAAATATAATAAAATTATACTTTACAACAATAAAAAAAAAGACTTGTTCAGTTGTGAACCAACGACTTGTCAACTTATTCCCCAAAGAAATACAAACACGCAATTTTAATTTGATTTAAGCTTGGTTTTTAAATATAGTTTGAACTAAAAAATAACAGGAAAAAAGGGAAAAAAACCTTCCAGCCGCATTGGCAACCAAGTTTGACAACCAGTTACCAAAGAATAACTGACATTTTTGCTACTCAACCAGTTGCCAAAGACGATAGGTTTTTATTTTTACGCTACTGGCTGTGTACACAAATAATTATTAAATTAGTATAGTTACGTACAAAGAATTTTAATTCTCAGTTCACAACTAATAAGAAGACACACCCTTCTTATTAGTGGTGGACTAAGAATCAACATTTTTAAGCGACAAGCACCTACGAAACTGGCGTCTCGAAATTGGATTGGACAGAGTTTTTTCTGGTCTAATTTGACGAAATCGTCAAGTTAGACCACAAAAACTTTTTAGCCAAATTAAATCAATCAAAAAAATTGTACTAATAGGTAATTGTTAAAAAAAAAAGTAAACGCCATGAAAACAAATGAACATCTGATCTAAGCAAATTATTTTATAATACTTATTTTCCTTTTCAAGCTTAGTATAATAAATCAAGTACCTAAATGTCTAAAAAACTAATGAACATCGGAAAACCAAGTGAACATCAAAAAACCAGTCAAAAAAACATTGGAACAAATACCTTAATCTTACTTGTCGAGTAAAGTTGAGAAAAGTAACGTTTTTAAAATATAAATGAACGTCTCAAAAAACAGTTACCGTAAAAACTACAATGTTCACATGCTTTGAAAAAAAAAAACTTTAAAAAAGAAAACCAGTTGATATAATGACAACTTAGATGTTCAATTGTTTTTCTTATAAATAAACAAATTAACACAAGATCCTAAAGATTTATTACATAAAAATAATATCATATGTTTTTCTTTCTTTTTACCATGTCCATTTTTTTTTAGATTCCGCATGTGTTTTGGTTCCGCGCCCAAAGGTTAAAAACAAGACCCTATCATTAAGACTTAGCTGTCTATCTTCTGTCCCCGAGCTGTAACTCAGGATACGTGATAGTTCAAATGTTTTCAACATATACGATAAAACAAAATAGATGTTTAAGGCTCCTATTAAAAAATAATGTATTTTTGTCTATTTTTCTTGGTACGGTAATAAAAATAGTAATATTTATTTTTTTAGATATCCCAACTCGATACAAAAATTCTGTTACAATATTTACGTTTAAAATTCCTCCAAGTCCAAATATATTTTTAAAGTTCACTCAATTACGAAAACTGAAAGCCATAAAATCTACTTAGCATTGTATATTAAATAATAATGTTCAAACATTTTTATGATATGGTTTTCTAGATGTTCATTAGTTTTTCAGACATTTAATTGTTGTGTGGTTACTTGATTCAATGCGTGAAGATGTAGTACAAAACATTTGAAGAAGAAATCTTTTTATGAAAACAAATGAGTAAACTCATCAATAACTAATAAAAAGATGTAGAAAATAATTTAGTAACAAAAAACTCATGAAGAAATAATAATAATATTATGTAGTACATTTATGTTTAATTACTTAACGTTCAAACATTTACGTTTGTTGGTTTTGGTATTATTTAACTGGTTGAGTATCAGAAAAGTTAGTTCTTCTATCTGGCAACTGGTTGAGTAGCAAGAATGTTAATTCTTCTTTGGCAACTGGTTGTGAAACTTGGTTGCCAATGCAGAAGGAATAAAACCTTAATATATTAATCAAAGAGAACATTATTTTATCATGAATTTTCTAGTAAAACGCTTTGGTAAAACGTAAAAAAGATTAAATGGGCTCCTCTTTTACAATAAGTTTGATGATATTATCCACTTATAGTATTTTAAAACATTAAATAAAATTTACGCATGAAATTAAATCTTAATATCCCATCTTAATATCATCAACCCATGTTGATAAGTAGAATATTGACGACTTACGGGATCCTGACAATATGTTTATATTAACAACTGCATATATCACATTATGAAATATAAATTTACAATGTTTTTAACTAGATACCTCAACATATTCCATAACATTAAATTTCTTGATAGTGTGCATAACTAGACAACTCCATTTGTATCATTTGTATTTTTGACTTAGAGAAGATCATAACTTGATAAATGCATTTGTCAAAAACGGTCCTTAATATATTTTTTTAGATATATCATTTTGTCAAGTTGGTACGGCTAAAATTGAAGATACTCAGTTATGAACAATGAGTTTTTTCAAGGTTTTTGTGGATATTAAGATATATTATTTTTTTACCAATAGACCCGAAGCTATAGAAGTCGTTTCATCCAATAAAAAAAAAAATCGACATTTCGAGTTATCAACTTCTTCCCGCGCGGTACGGATTTATTATAATTAAAACTACCATATCACCGACTTTTATATAAAACTAGTCGTTTATCATGGTTTAAAATTAAAAAAATAAAAAAGACATTATTAATTCCAACGTATCATTCCTTTAAATTATTCAATATTTTGAAAGTTCCCCAGAAGAAGAAATATAAACTTTGCGTAAGTTATACCACAAAGGTTTTTTTTTATGATGGCAACCCTTTAGACAAGGACATATTCCTGTCGATCGCCATCTCGCTCGGCTCGATTTTCTGTAAAGCGATTTGGCATTTCAAAGTAATCTTTATTCTTATTGCATAGAATCGAAATTAACATTGCATTCATTTTCATAGTACACCATCTTGTTATAGTGTAAAATCTTTGCCTAAACTATCGATATCATGAAAAAAAAATACTACTTAAGGTAAAGGCAGCTAATTCCGTGGGGTTCTAAAAATGGCTGGTAATTCCGTGGTATTTAGAAAAACGGTATTTTCATGCAATTCATAAGCTATTTTAGTCTCTAAGATGCTTTAATCAATCAATAATTTATCTATACATGTAATACAAGCATGAAACCGATTTGGTATTTGTACGTTTTAAAATAATTGGTCAGTTTTGCGCCAGCAGCAGGCTGGAACGCGCGCTTCATACAATACGGACCATACGCACGTGAGTAACACGATTTTTTAAATAGCGTTTTAAAATAGTTTTATACTGTTGTCAGTTTTGTTAAGATTCTAATTTAAAAAGGATAATATGCTTTATCGAAAAAACTTCAAATTCTAATATTATTAGTATCAATTAAACAGAAAATAATTGATAAAAATACCACGGCATTAGCAGCCAAATATTTTGCCAGTTCCTAATTACCGATGTATACCACGCAATTGCAATTTATTAGAGGTATTTTGTTTTTCTTATTTTGAAGTCAGTTTTATGATTCCGAATTCAATGTTTAAGTTCTGATCACATAAGTAGTCTTTAATTATAAAAATCTATTTCCGTGGTATACTAACATCTCAAATTTGCTAGTTACAACAGATTTAAGATAGGCTATTTAGGTATTTTCTTAATTCGTTGTTAGCAAAAGTAGGCACAAAATTTTAGGTCAGAAATGTTTTCTGATGTAATCCACTGTATGTTTTATATATATTTTGAATAACAATGTAATTAAGCAATAATGCATTATAAATTAAACTAAAAATTGTGTACTTTTCATTACTCGGAATAAGAAACCTTGATTTAGTATCACGAAACCCTATTCCGTTGTATATCAATCGGAATAAGGTTATATGAGATCCTTATTCCGTGGTATCAATAAACGTTAAATACAGTATGTTCATAATCTTACTCAATTTATTAACTAAATATTATTGCTACTTTACATCTCTTGTGTGATTTTTATATTTGCTCTTATGAATCGTATTTTTAGGGTTCCGTAACCAAATAACGAAAACCGAAACCCTTGCAGATTCGTCAAGTCTGTCTGTTCGTCCGTATGTTATAGCCATTTTTTTCCGAAACCATTAGTTATAAGTACTGTTCAAACTAGGCAGGTAGATGTATTCTGTGAACCGCATTAAGATTTTAATGCAAAAAAGAAAAAAAATGGGTTTCCCATACACAGGCTGTATCAGTGAACATTTACATCCTTGTAGGAGGTGGTTATAATAATAATAAATAATAATTTTACCAAAATGATTATTAACATCATTTTGAGCGATAGTGACTATCACAAAAACAATAGGTAATAATCATTGCGATTGAGGTCCGAGTAACAGGATTATTTTACCTACTCCTTTTAGCAGGAGGGAGAAAGTGAAAACTTGAACAAATAATATTAATATTATATATACAAATAATAATTATTATTATCTTTACTTGCTTAAAACATGGTATATAAAGTTATAACAGTAGAATAAGTGCTTATGTTTTGCTTAAAAAACTTGCAAATTTACAGTTCGTGTTACATTGGTAGGTGGGTACAACCTTACATTAGAACAGTTATTAAAATATTTATATTACAATTAATAGGTTATTAAGTCGATTCTCAGCCCATACTCAGACGTGAAAAAAACACACCTTAAATTGGTCCCGAAAACTCGTACATTTTCCGAAACCACACTTACTACTTTGATTATAATTATAATTATAATGTATATATAACATTACTACCCGTGCGGATAAACATTGGTATTAGAAATGGCGGCGCCACTATTTACTTCTCGCTTGTACACTATTTGCGTCTATACTCGCACACGTGAGCACTTATACTTATATTTAATTATAATTTTACATACTTAGTATGCTGACGGTAACAGCTCAACCGTCCGCCATTTCTAAGTCCAATATTTATCTGCACGGGTTGTAAACAATCAAAGTCTGCCCAACAGCTGATCAGTTAAAGCAACGACCCGCCCGAGCCATCCATTCATGCCTACAAACTAGCTGTGCTTGTAAGATTTTACCTTATTACAATGATATAAAGTCAAAAACTCATTCCAGCATTTAAGATTTTAGGCTGATTCGTGATTTAAGTGTCAATAGTGATGCAAATTGTTCGAATTACTCTTGTATCGAGTGCTACAGGTGAAACTCATTCAATAAAAAATCTCTCAACCTTTGTTATGAAGTCGGTTCAACTCTTTCGAGACTCGAATCTAGGTTACAAACCATAATCTACCCAAGTTAACTGGGACTCGAATGAAATAACCACGACGGTTCTTTAACGCCTTAAGTTTCATTTCTGCAAAGCCACGAGCTAAGAGCTAAGTGCTCAAGGAACTTGATTGTAAATGAGCTGAAAACCGAAAGTTTAGTTAAATATAGCTCACATAGCTGGCCAATTTTTTCACTAAATGCTAAGTCATCATGAAGTCATCAACATGCGTACAAAACATACATAAGCGAGCTAACTTACGAGTAGATTACCTTTTGCTGTTCAATACACACCAGTCCTTATGAATTTAAAAAAAGTAATATTTACTCGATAAATCGTTTGTGTGCGAACATTTTACTCGAGTTTTATCACTAGGTTGCCTAGCAACGGCGCGGCTTTGATTGATCGGCCAATAGTCGGCCACATGGTCGGGTAGGCGCGCGCGCGCCTCACTCACACAGCTCACACTGGCTAGCTGTGTCACAGAATACTTAATAGTACAATTGTTTGGTGATTCTATATCGGAAGAATCTACATAAATCTCTTTGGGTAATGTGTTAGGCCCTATTTAATTGTTACCTTGTCTCTAAGATTGATTTTAATTATGTTAGTTAATCCAAATGATAGTAATGGTATCATTCCTCATAATAGTGTGATTTGTTTTTTCGATCAATATTGCCAAAAAATTACAGCATAATTAGTCTAATGGACGAAGCAAAATGATGAATGAGTGATTTAAGATGACTTTTAATTTTATACGAGGTTATTATTGGGTTATAAATATCAGTGTTAAAGTGTGTTATTGACTAAATTAGTATTATATTGAAAATCTCTTATTGTGGTTATAAAGTTTTTTAACTAGATTTGTAATAAAAAAGTACAAATATAATTCTTATTTTAAAATATCAATTGTTAGATTTATATAGTTAATTTAATAGTCTAGAAGTTTTTAAATATATTTCCGCAAATAAAATTGTTTACTTTAGTCGATTTTCCGCCTAAATTTAAAATAATGGTATTTAATATTTATTATACGGCCATGCCACATGGACGGAAAGTACCTTTAATTTTGTAAATGGAATATTTTACTGAAAAAAGACATTATTTAATTTTCAAAAACTGTTTAGGTAATCTGTATTCATAGATTTTTAAATAAATACACGGTGTACTTAGTATTGAAAATGTTAAAATTCATAGTCTTCCAATTATTTCAGACGCTATATTATTTAGCAACAAATAATCCTTATGATACCTTTCGATAATTAAGATAAAGCTACACGGTAATTTTTTTCTCATGATTCGATTCCCGGTTTAACCATGTAATTATTTGAAAATGCATAAATGCAGTTTAAATTGATTTTGATAATAAAATAATGTCTTTTATCAGTAAAATGTTCTATATAGAAAATTAAAAGTACTTTTCCTCCACGTAACATGACCGCGGGACGCCCTGTATAAGATAATATTATTATGGTAATTAAGGTATTAAGGTATGTTGGTGCCATTTATTAGTTGTAATAATTATAAGGATAGTGATTGCGACTGATTTGAACACTAAAAACAATAAATAGGCTTTATTTTTTGAACATGATGTATCATTCTCCCTATCTCTTTTTTCTTCATAATTTGATCACTCGGAATTAGCAACCAAATACCACGGAATTAGAGTTTTTACCACGGAATTAGATGCCTTCGACTTCTTTATATTTTTTAATTAATTAATAATTTTAACGTACATTTTTAGTCTAACTGTGAATATATTTCAATAAACAGATAAACAACCTTTCTAATAAAAATATCCAGTTCTTCAGAAATAAATAATAAATACTTAATAATTAATGTTGTATCTAGTTTAGGCCAAAATACCACGGAATTAGCTGCCTTTACCTTAATAGGCCTTTTTTTGAAGTTATCGACCTCCGAATGCAGATAGGCTGAAAATGATGAAACTCAATAAGGCAATTTTTGCCCGATTGAAGGATTTACTCAATATTTAACTTCAATTTAAAGTACAAAAAGGAGTTTTAATAGCTTCGGATTAAGTTTAGAAACTTAACAGGGTCCTAAACTACCAATATCATAAAAAAATAAAACTACTTTATTAGCCTCTTTTTGCGCCTGTGCTTGTTACTCAATGACTTGGATTGTGCAGTACTATGAGTTACTCACTAAGCCAATACGTGAGTATAATCAGAGTCTAGTTAACACAGCGTAATAAGTTCAATATGGAGAGAAAATAACGCAAACAAAACACGTGCGCTTTTTATTTACTTTCTTTTATGTGATAGGTAGCAGACAAACAGACGGATCACCTGATGGTAAGCAATGGCAGCCGCCCATAGACACCTTCAACACCAGTAGAGTATCAAGTGCGCTGCCTTTAACCCCCTTTCCCCTAATTGGGCCTCCGGTGCCCTCACTCACTCGACGAAACACAGCGCAGGTGCTGCCGCCGGTCTTCTGTGAGGCCGTGGTATCACACTGGTCGAGCCGGCCCATTCATGCCGAAGCGTGCTTTTTTAAAACTATCGCAATTTCAAGGTTTATTTACTATTGGAATGTTAAAAAGTAGAAAAATAGCTTCAATTGAGTTTTATACATTTTCAGCCTATCTGCGCAGCTGCGTTCGGAGGCCGATTACTTCAAAAAGAGGCTTATAAAGTAGTATTATTTTTTCATGATATTGGTAGTTTAGGACCCTGTTAAGTTTCTAAACTTAATCCGAAGCTATGAAAACTTCTTTTTGTACTTTAAATTGAAGTTAAATGTTTAAGTAAATCCTTCAATCGAGCAAAAATTGCCTTATTGAGTTTCATACATTTTCAGCCTATCTGTGTTCGGAGGTCGATAACTTCAAAAAAAGGCCCATTAAATAGTATTTTTTTTTCATGATATTGATAGTTAAGGACCCTGTGAAGTTTTTAAACTTACTTCGAAGCTATGGAAACTCCTCTTTGTATTTTGAATTTGAAGTTGAATGTTTGAGTAAATCCTACTGAAAACTAAAATCCTAACTTTCAAGACCTTTTTTGGGTAACATTAAGGGGTTTTAGGGAGCCAAATATTTTTTTTATAAAATCATATCATAAAAAAAGAATTACAAAATAGCCAATAAAAAAAACTTATGAATTTTTTAAGCCTCGCTGGCAGAAAACTTGAAAAAAACCTTTAAAAAATTATAACTCGAAAACTACAAAAATCGCTGAACATACATGGGGTATTTTTGAATACTCCTAGGAGTGAGGCAATCTAAAAAAAATTATTGACGTCACTAGTTAGACCACCCTGTAGAAAAAGATAGTAATTTTAATCAGTTTTTTTTTACAGGTACCTAACGACTACGACAGGTACTGAGGTTCAGTGTTGGAATCATAGGATCCCCACCCACAGTCTTTTTTCAAGTTTAGTTTCAGCCATGCTATATTCTGTGATATTATGTAATTCCAAGCGGACACTTTTTTATTTTGGTACGCTGCGACATACGTTGACCCACTCATCATCATCATGATCATCAGCCCGATAGCACCTACCCACTGCTGAGTATAGGCCTCCCTTCCCTTTTGCCAATGTACCCGATCCTGAGCTGCTCGGATCCATGTAGATGCTCCAATTTTGGCAATGTCGTCGACCCATCAAGCCGCCGGACGATCTGGACTTCGTCTGCCTTTTCTAGGAAATTCGATCATAACCTTGCTCCACCTGCCATCACTGCGCCTAGCTAAATGTCTTATCCAATTCCGTATTAGTAGTTTAGCCCACTGCAAACTTTTTCCTCTTCTCCCCGAATTGGTCCTCCTCACTCACTCGACGGAACACAACACAAGCACAAATATAATTTAGTCATGTAGTTTCTTTATGCCTGGTATCCTTGAAATGAAAGATGGATGAAAGACATGTTATTGATAAATGGACAAGCAACTGATATCAATCACACACGATGTTAAATGAAGGTAAGTCTAAAATGGGTCGCCAAAGAAAGCCTATTGACACTAGGCTTGAAAAGGTCCAGTGAAGTGTTAATGAAATATATCAGCTCCGGTCTTAGCCTTTTATGTGCCGCTTATCTTTTTCAATACACATACCAACGACATATTGTATGTGGAATGGAAACACAAAATAAATAGGTACAGAACTTAGAGAAAGTATCAAAATAGAGTGGCTAAGCGCGTATCACCGTAAGGGACAGATATCTATATAACCCGGCTAAATGAAAAATAGCTACAAAATGGCGGATCAATGTGACTGAAAATTACTTCAGTACGGTAACCTCTTACTACGACTGAATTTGGTTGGTTATTACGGTAGTAAAAATACAAACAAAAATCGCACTTAATTACTATGGGTTACCATGGCAACTAGCTTTGCTGGGCGCAGTTAACAACTGACAGAACTCAGCCAATAAAAAAAAGTGGAACTCTGACAAAGACAAAAAATCATGATTCCGTCTCTTTTACTCTTAGCGGTTTCTGTATATAATTGTTCCGTTTACACTTGGTCCTTGGTACAGAAAGTCGGCTCTAACTATCATTAATATTGAAGAGTTCGCTATCGAGATTAATGTTAATCTTTCACAAGATAATAAATGAGGTAACTGACCTTATCTCTTAGTTTTTTAGAGTTCCATTTCTCGAAAGAATAACGGAGCATTGATCTATTTTTATTCCGAATGCCTTTATTTTCAGGAACATGTAGAGACCTCCAAAACAGATTTTTTATGGCTCTGACTCCTTTATTTTATGTTATTTATTTTTTTATAGTATAGGAAGGCAAACGAGCAAGCGGGTTACCTGATGGTAAGTGAACACCGCCGCCCATGGACATCAGCTACACCAGAAGGAGTGCGGATGCGTTGCCGGCCCTTTAGGAAGGTATTTATGAGAATAACTTTGTCAATGTCAAATGTGGGTAGACAACTGTCGAAGTCAGTCAAAGTCACGGTCACTTAATAAAACGCCACTTTTAGCGTTTTATCGACAGCGGATTCTGTCGAGGCTGAAATTATTATCAAGCACTCAGGTATTCAAACTGCTGAATCTTCGTATTTTACATAAATTATATTTTACTTATGTATATGAAACTATAATTTACTATTTACACCTTAAATCTACAATTTGGTACAGAACCCTCGATGCGCGAGCCCAAGTCACACATGACTATTTCTTTTTTATAAAAAATCTATACAACAAATGAACAATAAAGTATCTGGGATATTCATTATTATAACTGACACAACATTGGCTAGATTCCAAACCAAGATCTATAGACAGAAAAGTTGGAAAAATCCAGTAATGGAAATATCGAAAAAGTAACACGAATTTATCTTTCGGCTATTTGAGTTGCGGCAGCCAATCTTAACTATCAGCAAAGTACGCAGGATAGATGCACTCTCTATTAAATATGAAGTATTCATACTTACCTTTAAAAAGTATATAAATAGAAAGGAAAAAAACACACATAAGATGACAAAAATTAATATTAAATTCCTTTATGGAGGCGTACGTTCTTATACAAATGTAATACCTACCTACCATCGAAGAAAATAAATTTCATGATTTGCGACAGTTGCGTGCGACGTACATATTTTTAATGATGTTAAGTACTCTCCTTTAAAGAAGTATGTAAATAGCCCGCTAATTGGATATTTGACTAAATTTTTTTATGTGTTTAATCAAAAGACGCCTCAATTTAAGAAACATCGTTGAAAGAATCACTTGATTCTCATTTGAATTACCTGAGATATCACAACTTTAAGAGCACATATTTTGGGCAAGCCCAAAAACGCTCTATACAAATGGCTATTGTATTGTGACGTCACAACGCAAACTCTTGTATGCGCGTCTAGTAAATTTTGTATGGTAGCTATATCAAATGTTTCGTTTAAGTAAATGGTTTTATAATAAAAGTTGGTGGAAAATGAACGGGTAGTTCAATGATATAATTATTATTTTTTAATTTTATACTTAAAAAATGGACTTGCCTATGAAACTTTGAATGCTCACAAAACCAGCTAGACGATACATTTTTAACTGAAAATGTTGGCCATTGGTTGTTATTTACCAATATTTTAATAGAGTATCAATATTTTTTACTAAATCTAGATTAGTCAAATACCCAATTATAGGTACTTATAATAAGATTCCAGTGTGTGCCACGAACCTCTGTGCCTCTAAATATTGAGCACCCGAAAATCCAGACGTGTTAAATTCAAATCGGTCACACTGCCTACTGAAAGGAAAATGCCTACGTCATCGCTAATATGATGGTTAAAGCTAAATCACTCCGCTTGCCTAAAACTTACCTACATGATGGCTATCTCGTATTAGGTACTCAACTATTCGAATAACTTAAGTTACTAATAGCCCAGAGAAATTCATCGCAATTAATCCCGCCCGTCAGCATCCCCGATATATTGGCAGTAGAAAGGTTGTTCACTCGACCGTTACCGATGTATTGTGGACGATAAACTAATCTCGACAGCTCAAATTACCCAAAGTAAACGATACGACCTATTGCACCGTGGCAATACCGATGAATTGCTAGTGCTATAGGTAATAAATCGTAACTGCAATGGAACTTGGCAACTATTGATGTGGTATCAAAGTATTTATTAGATGAGAATTTCGCAAATGTTCTTGACAGTTCAGGTTCATTGGAGGTTGTGTTTATTGGTTTACCATAAATTCAAAGTTATTATAACGTTTCAAATAAAGTGGGTGTACCACAGGGTAGTATACTGGGGCCTCTGCTATTTCTACTTTATATAAACGACTTATCCGTCAGTTTATAGAACAATATACAATTGTCTCTAGACAATGATTCGATTATTGTTACTTCTGATAAAAACGGAACTATTGAGGGTGTATATGTTAAGAGAGACATAACTGAAACACTAAAATTATGTACCTACTGAGTGACTTAGTGTTCGTAATGAACATTACAAGACTTTTATTTATTATTTATAAAAAAATAACATAACAACTGTCGTAAATGATGAAATATTTTTTCTCAATGATATTACATTAATGAAACGTGCGTACAAATGAATTTAATATTCCTTTTCATTATCTGAAGGTATGTGTGTTTTTTAATTATATAAAAAGTACTTTTTCCTTTCATTTCTTTTTTGTTTACAGTACAAAGATAGCCATAGTAAAAATAACTACATTTATTTATATCCTTAGCGAAAAATAACAGAAATAAAAACGTAAGAGGTATGTATGGAAACCTAACAAACAATTGGAACTCGTTACAAATCTGAAACGGCGAGCCAAAAGTGTCGACTGTTTTCCGAAGCCATTCAAACAATATTCAATACGGTACACGGGTACACTTTTTAATTACTCGTTTTAAATGTTAGGTCGAGCAAAAAGTATTTTTCGAATATTTCGAGCATAGCTCGGGTTTTTGATCACCAATCCGCATTCCCGGCTCGAGAAAAAAGTCTTTCGAATTTTTTGAACAAACATAGGGTTTTTGATCGCCAATTCGCATTAGACAAGCGCACTGTGTGTGAAAACCCTGATTAACTGGACAAAAGTATTTAAGACTCAGAATGATATTTAAACAGAAGGTTTTGATGTTTTACTTAAAAATAAGAGTATAGTATGTAGATCTATCGTAAAAAACAGCTGTGATTGCCGAGAAAAATAATCCTCCAGTGTTGTATGATTTTTTGTTCCATACGTACACCCACACATCAAAGTAGGTATACAAAAGTGTCAAATTTCTTCAATCGACTCTCGTCTTACTGTCTTACACATAAGGTTGAATATAAATTCAGGAAATTTGACAGGTAGTGGTAACCTGATGTGTGGCTTGACATCTATGCTAGACATCAACAAACAGGCGAGTGCATGCGTAACCAACACTCAAAAGTGCAAAACATTCCGCGATGATACCACCATAATCTCTTAATGCTATGATCCCTGATATGTTATCAAATTGGGCTTAAGCCATATTTGGTTAAAACGGTTTGGGCAAACGTTGTCCGATTAGTTGATACCTATTAAGGGATAGAGGTAAATGTTGTTGACGTCGTTGTATTATTGTTATCGATAACCTATCAGTAGACTTCGCTCCATTAGGCTTCTTCTCAAATCTACTTTATTCAACTGTGGGAGAGCCACACTTTGGCATGAATAGGCTGCCTCCACCAGAGGGATATCGAGTTTTTTTTGTGATAGGTGGCAGACGAGCAGGCGGATCACCTGATGATAAGCGATTACCATAGACACCTGCAACACCAGTAGTCACAAGTGCGCTGCCAACCTATAACCCCCTTTCGTCCCAATGGGGCCTCCGGTACCCTCACTCACTCGCGCTGCTTCACGCCAGTCTTCTGTGAGGCCGAGGTATCACTCTGGTCAAACCGGTCCATTCATGCCGAAGCGTGGCTCTCCCACAGAGAAACTGGAGGCTCAATTCGGGGAATCAGGGGTTTAAAAGGTGGTAGAGTAGTTGTGCATCCACACGAGTGCCCATGGGCAGATTTAATAGCTTACCATCCAGGTGATACGTTTGTCACCTATCACAGAAAACAAAGATTTATTGGGGTTTTTTCAATATCAGTGAAGAAAGGGTAGCCATTATTTAAGTTTCTGTTTCCTTTGGTTTAACTTCAGGTTCGGTTAAGGATTGATTGATTAGGTAGTGTATCCTACCTGCAGTGGTACAGTGTATAGGCTGACACTTTACTTTATTTGACATTTTACACAAACATAAGCGTATAAGATATGTATTGATACGGGCTCTACTTTACTATACCGAGTCATATTGGTATCCCGGTATTAGTAACTTAGAAGAAGATGAAGCCCTACACAAAGAGACCCTCGGAAGTATGGGACCTTTTATGTTGTATGAAATTAGATTAGGTAGTACATTTGTAAAGATATATTTGTCTACTATAATATCTCTTCAAATAAGATCCTCGCTCCTACCCCGAACTATCAAGTCATGGAATGCCCTTCCAGTTCAAGTGTTTCATCTTTTTTACAATCCTGGGTTTTTTAGGCAGGAGGTGAAATATCATCTTAGCAGGTCTTCAGGGTGAGAGTGACAGACTTAATGGGCACTTTGTAGGTTTTTTTATGCCTGTCAATCTCATATTTGGATTTCACGGCCGCTTACCATCAGGCGGAGTGAGGTCATCTTGATTGTCCTCAATATAAAAAAAAACAATTTGAAAACGGTTAGACATACTATTCTTCTATACCTACTATCTTCTAAACTATGTATTTATAAAGACATAACTTCTATTGACAGCCAAGAGGCTTATGCAATTCGAAAAGCCCAAACACTAGCGCGATGTAATAGACACCCACCGCCATCTATTAGCAATCATTGGAACTAATAGCTAAACTTAGTCCTGGAACGAAGTGAGGACGGGCTACTAGTAAACCTAAGTATTTCTATAGACAACGTAACGTATTACGTAACGTAAAGGAAAACCGAAAAAACAAAACACTTGCGCGATGTAATTTACGCCCAGGGCCATCTCTTATCCCGAAAGAAAGTAATGGCGGTAGTAGTTGGCTATTATAGTATGGCTAGTGGCCTATGGAGTTATAAAGCATAATAGTTGTTGCTCTAATAAACATAAATAAGCTACTAATCACTTAATTGCATAGTCTTATTGGTCGTAAAATACGTAAGTACTGATAAGTCATTATATCTTAAAAATCTCACTTTGAGGTCAAATTCTCTGATAGTGACAGTAAGGACATTTCGTTTCCCATGACACAGTTGTTAACTACTATAGACTGGTTAAAATTCGATCTTGATCTTGAGATCACGGCCCAATACTTAATCCCTATATTAGTATGGATGACAGTTAGTAGTTCAATATGGTCAACAGGTTTAAAGGGTAGTAACTGTTATACTTGAGTCAAAGACTCAAAGTAGCTGGTGTCATAGGTATTTCATTTATAGTTATTGATTGATATATATCCTGCCGTCTTCTGCGGTGTTGGCGTTCAGTATACAGGGTGCATCTGTGAACATTTACATCCCTTTAACCACGTGTTCTATACACCATTCTGAACCACTTTTGTTCAAAAACTTTCCGAAATTAATCGAAAAATGTTTCGACTCCCCATACAAAATGACCAAGTCACGTGACCAACTTTGTATGGAAAGATGTCATTTTTTCAAGCAAATTTTCAAATGTCATAGAACAAAATGTTGTTCAGGAAGGTTGGTAAAACACGAGGTTAAAGGGATTTAAATGTTCACAGGTACAGCTTGTATAGGCTGCCACTTTACTTTATTTGATATTTTACACAAGCATTAGCTCATAAGCTAAGTATTGATACGGACTCTACTTTACTATACCGTATCATAACGGTATACCGGTATTAGTAACTTAGAAGAAGATGAAGCCCGACACAAAGGGACCCTCGGAAGTATGGGACCTTTTATGTTGTATGAAATTACATTAGGTAGTACATTTGTAGAGATATATTTGTCTACTATAATATCTCTTCAAATAAGATCCTCGCTCCTACCCCGAACTATCAAGTCATGGAATGCCCTTCCAGTTCAAGTGTTTCATCTTTTTTACAATCCTGGGTTTTTTAGGCAGGAGGTGAAATATCATCTTAGCAGGTCTTCAGGGTGAGAGTGACAGACTTAATGGGCACTTTGTAGGTTTTTTTATGCCTGTCAATCTCATATTTGGATTTCACGGCCGCTTACCATCAGGCGGAGTGAGGTCATCTTGATTGTCCTCAATATAAAAAAAAACAATTTGAAAACGGTTAGACATACTATTCTTCTATACCTACTATCTTCTAAACTATGTATTTATAAAGACATAACTTCTATTGACAGCCAAGAGGCTTATGCAATTCGAAAAGCCCAAACACTAGCGCGATGTAATAGACACCCACCGCCATCTATTAGCAATCATTGGAACTAATAGCTAAACTTAGTCCTGGAACGAAGTGAGGACGGGCTACTAGTAAACCTAAGTATTTCTATAGACAACGTAACGTATTACGTAACGTAAAGGAAAACCGAAAAAACAAAACACTTGCGCGATGTAATTTACGCCCAGGGCCATCTCTTATCCCGAAAGAAAGTAATGGCGGTAGTAGTTGGCTATTATAGTATGGCTAGTGGCCTATGGAGTTATAAAGCATAATAGTTGTTGCTCTAATAAACATAAATAAGCTACTAATCACTTAATTGCATAGTCTTATTGGTCGTAAAATACGTAAGTACTGATAAGTCATTATATCGTAAAAATCTCACTTTGAGGTCAAATTCTCTGATAGTGACAGTAAGGACATTTCGTTTCCCATGACACAGTTGTTAACTGCTTGAAACTGGTTAAAATTCGATCTTGATCTTGAGATCACGGCCCAATACTTAATCCCTATATTAGTATGGATGACAGTTTTAGTAGTTCAATATGGTCAACAGGTTTAAAGGGTAGTAACTGTTATACTTGAGTCAAAGACTCAAAGTAGCTGGTGTCATAGGTATTTCATTTATAGTTATTGATTGATATATATCCTGCCGTCTTCTGCGGTGTTGGCGTTCAGTATACAGGATGTATCTGTGAACATTTACATCCCTTTAACCACGTGTTCTATACACCATTCTGAACCACTTTTGTTCAAAAACTTTCCGAAATTAATCGAAAAATGTTTCGACTCCCCATACAAAATGACCAAGTCACGTGACCAACTTTGTATGGAAAGATGTCATTTTTTATGGAAATTTTCAAATGTCATAGAACAAAATGTTGTTCAGGAAGGTTGGTAAAACACGAGGTTAAAGGGATTTAAATGTTCACAGATACAGCTTGTATAGGCTGCTACTTTATTTGACATTTTACACAAGCATTAGCTCATAAGCTAAGTATTGATACGGACTCTACTTTACTATACCGTGTCATAACGGTATACCGGTATTAGTAACTTAGAAGAAGATGAAGCCCGACACAAAGGGACCCTCGGAAGTATGGGACCTTTTATGTTGTATGAAATTACATTAGGTAGTACATTTGTAGAGATATATTTGTCTACTATAATATCTCTTCAAATAAGATCCTCGCTCCTACCCCGAACTATCAAGTCCCCTTCCAGTTCAAGTGTTTCATCTTTCTTACAATCCTGGGTTTTTTAGGCGGGAGGTGAAATATCATCTTAGCAGGTCTTCAGGGTGAGAGTGACAGACTCAATGGACACTTTGTAGGTTCTTTTGTGCCTGTCAATCTCATATTTGGATTTCACGGCCGCTTACCATCAGGCGGAGTGAGGTCATCTTGATTGTCCTAAATATAAAAAAAAAAATTGAAAACGGGACATAATATTCTTCTATACCCACTATCTTCTAAACTATTTATAAAGACATAACTTCTTTTGACAGCCAAGAGGCTTATGCAATTCGAAAAGCCCAAACACTAGCGCGATGTAATAGACACCCACCGCCATCTATTAGCAATCATTGAAACTAATAGCTAAACTTAGTCCTGAAACGAAGTGAGGACGGGCTACTAGTTTAAACCTAAGTATTCTATAGACAACGTAACGTATTGCGTAACGTAAAGGAAAACCGAAAAAACAAAACACTTGCGCGATGTAATCTACGCCCAGCGCCATCTCTTATCCCGAAACAAAGTGATGGCGGGCCACTAGCCATACTTTAATAGGCACGTTGTTGGTCTATAAAAATAAATAAGCTACTAATCACTTAATTGCATAGGTTTATTGGTCGTAAAATACGTAAGTACTGATAAGTCAGTATATCGTAAAAATCTCACTTTGAGGTCAAATTCTCTGATAGCGACAAGTAAGGACATTTCGTTTCCCATGACACAGTTGTTAACTACTATAGACTGGTTAAAATTCGAAACATATATTTTGCTTAATTCACGAATCGAACCCAGGACCTTGAGATCACGGCCCAATACTTAATCCCTGTATCCTGTAACATGTCTACATATTTTCATACTAAACGCATAGTAAAACAATTTTTTTTCAATAATAATGAATGATATTGGGCTATCTTTCTTAACTTATTTATTTTTTTAACAGTGAGAGAACCACGTCTTGGTAAACGTAGGACGGCCTCAGGCCAGATGGAGTGACGATCTGCAGAGAGGCTGGACATTACTAGCTTTTGCCCGCGGCTTCACTCACGCCCCCACTTCCCTAAAATGGGGGGTTAGAAAGGAGCAAAAATTTGTCTATGTTACTCTCCATCCCTTGCACTAGCTCCACTTAAAAATCACGTCAATTCGTCGCTCCGTTTTGCCGTGAAAGAAAAAAAAACATACAGACGACACACTTTCCCATTTATAATATTAGTATGGATGAGAGTTAAGTAGTTCAATATGGTCAATAGGTTTAAGGGTAGTAACTGTTATACTTGAGTCAAAGACTCAAAGTAGCTGGTGTCATAGGTATTTCATTTATAGTTATTGATTGATATATCCTGCCGTCTTCTGCGGGTGTTGGCGTTCAGTATACAGGATGTATCTTTGAACATTAACTACGTCTTCTCTACCAGCGAGATCACTCCGCGAAGCCTGTGAAGATCCCAGGAAGCTTTTGCGCTTCTGGGCGGAGTTAGGCTGGCTAGAATAGCCAGGATCCTACACGTACACTAGACCAAATATGAGTCCAAATGCGGAAACAGGAGTCCACTTTACATTACATTACCCTACCAACGTAATTAATTACGACTTTTGAAAACACGTCGATTTTTTTTCGACTCCCATACGAAATTAACAAGTCAAGTGACCGACTTTGTTTGAAAAGTTGATTTTTTATTGTGAATTTCCAAAAACGTAGAACAAATGTTGTTCAGAATTGTTGCTAGAAAACGTGGTTAAAGGGATGTAAAGACAGATACCCCCTGTATTATATAGATCCATATTCTTGCAAAGGGAATTACCTACTTACGTAATAATTCCTTATCATACGAATAATCCCGCAGGTTTACGTAACAATATGGTAAGTTCAAGTATACTTCTCTATCATAAATTGGACGTTGAAACACAATATTGTATTTGTCTAAGTATTTTTATCATACAATTTAGATAAAAAATAAATCGGATCTGAGATAACACACATCATTTTATCTTTCTTCTTAAGGTGACATTTACCTATCTTATTTATGTAGTTTTAAAATATTCCACGCTACATCATTCCTAAATCCATGGCTCTAAATGAGAATCCCTGTTTGGCAAACTTATCTATTAAGCCCCAGCATTTGAAGAGCATAATTACATCACAAGAAATCATTCATTATTTTTAATTAAATTAATAAATATTTATATAGAGGCATCATTAAATAAAAAGCAACTATAAAAATACGTTTTATGTGTTACTAGCGGCCGCCCGCGACTTCGTCCGCGTGGAAAAGTAACTCTTTACCCCCCTTTCAACCCCTTACAACCCCCTTTTCGCAATAAAAAGTAGCCTATGTTCTTTCTCAGGTCTAGATTATCTGTATACCAAATTTCATTTAAATCCGTTGAGTAGTTTTTGCGTGAAAGAGTAACAGACAGACAGACAGACAGACAGACAGACAGACAGACAGACAGACAGACAGACAGACAGAGTTACTTTCGCATTTATAATATTAGTATGGATTCACGGACCGATAAGATAAATATTAATATTAGGAACAATGTAAAATACCTATGTATTTCCAAAAGTTATTTATGAAAAAGTTAACGAACTTTTACTAACCTTTTTGTCACTCAGGAACTGTAGTAAAATTCACTAAAACACATTTATGGTAAAACATTTTACTCAAAACTGAAGTTTGGAATAAATAACTGTCCACTTTTGGAGAATCCACTTTTATATTTAAAAAAATATATAAAAAAAAATTAACAAAAATTAAACGAACTTCACTTTTCAAACTTCGAATCAGCTCGAAATTCGAAAGCAGTTTTAGTCCACTAAAATCAAAAGGTGAGGTAACTTTTTTAGTAAGTGTAGCAAAGGCGATATAGTTCGTAGAGCCAAGTTTTCGTAGTCTAGCAGTATACCCGTGCGTCGTGTGCGCCCGCTGTAAGAGGACTGGCGGCCGAGGTACGGCGTTCTTTTCAAAATACGCCGAACGGGCTACGCGCTATGTAGTCAAATGATGAGAACAGTAAGGTAACGACCCACGCATGTTTATGTACCCTCTTGGGTATGTTTAAAGAGTAACTTGTTTATGTTAATGATGTGAAACTTTCCTCTCTCTGGCCAGTGTTAGTTACTGGGAAATCCGGGAATGCCCACGTGAGATTAGGTGCTACGTGTCATTTTTAAATACATATCACCCAGACACTGAACAAACACAAGTGATCATCACAATAATGTTTGTTCTGGGTGGAGATCGACCCCACGACCTTTGGCGTATGAGGCAGGGTCACAACTGTATGCGCCATTTGGCCAGTCAATAGGTACAGGTTTCCTCTACAGTTAATAAGTTATGACCTAGTACTCATAATGCTACATTATTTGCAGGTAGAAATCAACTTTTCGAATCAGCGCTGCAGCGGTAGCTAACATAATATTTGACATTCATATGTTCTATAAGGACTTAAATTAAATAAAGAATATTTCTATTTCTATTAGCAGACTAGTACGTAATCGACTATCATTTGAGTCACATATTTACATGTTTATACGATAGTTTTTTTTTTTTAATTTGAACTACTAAAATATTTTAACGTAATTGTGTTAGCCCACTGAGTTTCACTTAACTGTGTTTAGCTAGAGGTGATCAGAAAGCAACCGTTATTTATATGAGATCTGTTTTGATGTAAACAGAGAGATTGCCTAGGTTTATCCGATGACTTGGAAATTAGATAAAGGCAAGATTTTCTTTGGTTTACGATGACAATAAATGAGAATTTCAAGAAAGGAAGAAAGAAGTTAGTTTTATTTTAGCACTTATTCAAGGTAAATTCTTAATTACCATCCAAATTTTGGAGCTCGACTTAGAATTTGTAAGTAAACAGCTTTCTCCTAGAAGCATGGGTCGAATATTCAGATCCCTGATCTAAATAGGTCATTTAGAGGTGTATAAATAAATAAAACTTTATTGCGCAAAACATTAGTGCTACAAAGACTAATAATAAGTAATCTATTTAAACAAACAGAATCAATTGAAGTTTGCTGCCTGAACTAGGAACAACCTGTATATATGTATGTAGACTACGACAAGGCTTTAATTGACTCCAAGCGCCATCTTTTAGTAAAGTTTGGAATTTGTGTCAATCAGCTGACCCATGTTGTGGTTTGATCCCTCTGATTAAATCAAATTATGAAATTGTAGAAATGTACAACTTGGAGTTATACTAGTCTGTAGCCGGCATCAGCTTCCACTCTGTTTCCTCAGCTTCGTAGATCTACTGGCATAATTAGACTACAGCATTTACGTACAAATGCCTCATTCAAAAAGCATTTAGCCCTTGTCTGTATACAATTAAGTACAACTCTCCCAAGTAAAGATATGCAACTTAACATTTATCTCAATGGCATAAAGTCTTTAATTTATAATCAAAATTTTCGACGCAAGTGAACATTTTAAATGAAAAGAACTGCGCAATTTTGAGTCTTACTTCGTCCGCAAAAGTACTATTTACGTGAGAGCCAAATTGTTTATTTAATGTCGAAATTCAACTGCCATTAATTTTTAATGCCAGATTCCTTGCTGTGAGTACGTTTATTTTAATTGCATTAAACATACTCGTACATCTTGGGAAATGTATGATTCCTTTTTTAATTTTCTCCAAAGTAAACCACATTAATTTTATAAGTGTTAACTGTTAGCCGATACGATACGCATAGCACAAAATAAAGACTCTGACACAGAAAGCTGACTCAGACTTGATTTTGAATTTAGAAGAGTTCTTATTTTTGGTATAGCAATTCTTTGCAATTTATTCTAAGTAAATATTGCACTTAAAAAATTCCTCGGAGGGTCCCACCTGAACCCTCCGAGGAATTTTTTAAGTGCAATATTTACTTTAGAAGAGTTCGTTGACATATGCTAGGGTTGTTGCCCGGCATGAGTACATAAGCGCGCGGCCTCTACCATAGACCTCGACAGTTTGACAATCTTATGTCATGTTAGGATTAATGTATCTCTGTTTTGTGTGACAAATAAATAATAATAAATAAATGTGGTCGAAAAGGCGTTTTTGCCCGTTAGTGCGCATGCGTGAGTACATGACATATTTTTAGCTCTTAGTGGGCAGTCAGCCTTCTGTGTCAGAGTCTTTATTTTGTGCGCATAGTCTGGATCTAATGAGTAAATTGTTGGATTTTGTTAGCATAAATCTTCGATGCGTGTGGGCTGTTATGACCCTTTATTTTGGTTTCGAAGAAGAAATGCAGCCTGTTCCAGTGTTATATCGATGAATGGGGTTACAATGTATTTGCGAGGTTGGGAAATGACTAACTCCCGCGACGTTCACTATCTAGTGACGCCCACCTGGTCGGAGGCCTGAAAGGCTGCGGCCTCCTACACGCGGCCTCCATTCAGGGACATTTCCACCCCAACCGCTGTCTGTTCTCCTCACAATGTGCCCTGCCCATTGCCACTTGAGCCACGCAATTCTTTGGGCTATGTCTGCGACCTTAGTTCTCCTGCGGATCCCATCATTTCTGACACGATCACGTAAGGAGATCCCGAGAATCCGAGCATAGTACAGGGGTTGCCCTAGTTGGAGACCAGATTGTCTGGCGCAAAAAAAAGAAAAAAACTTCCTTGCATAGGAAACCTCCACGCAATAAGCACGCTTTTACGGCCCTTAAATGAATATTACTTTACTCCTAGGGCTGTCCCCCGCTGACCACGCCTCCCCAAGATTGCAAATAAAAGTCCACCCGCTAATCAGAAGCCTATCTCAGTTTTATGGCCACTTGCCTTTATGAAATATCGCGTAATTGTAATAATATGGCCTATTAAGACTGTTATTAGGTCGGTTTAAGTGTGCTTATGCATGTCATTATTTTTAACGTGTTAAATGACACTAACTGATTCGCACCACTCTCGGATCCACAGTCTACGACGCAAGACCGACACTGATGGTGGTCACTAATAAGGAAAGAAAGAAAGAACAATCATTTAATTGACATATTAAAAAAACAGTTAAAAGCAGTTTACCAATTTAAAAATTAAGAATATGTATATTATAAGGCACAAGGTTCTAACAAAAGAGATATCACGAACTCCTTAAAATTGGGGTATTGAACGCAAGAAGAAAAAGAAATGATACTAAAAAGCCGTTATCTAAAATCATGCAGCCTAGAGTTAGTATTTGTGAAGCTCTATATGTATCTATTATGTCTTATATTGTGTGATAAGCTTAAACCGCAAAAGTATCACGCTACTAACAAAATTGTTTGCCAAAAAAAACGCGAGCAAACAAAATGTATCAAACGCAGTTTTGGCAACCCTGATAAACAAAGTCACCGGAACTACGCCGAAACCACAACCAAAACGGCCAACAACGGCCCTTATCGAATCGTTCTACGTTTTGTCACTGGTCTTATCGTCCAGGAAATTGTAGTTGGTATCGTTAAAATTCCCGAATAATGTTAAACGTTTTTGGCAACCGCTACACCCTCATTCTACCATGGTTTGGACTGGGTGGCGTGACTATCTAATGCATTAAGTTATTTTATTTAACCACATTGAGGAAAGTTGGCCGCAAGCCGAGCTAAGCTATGATAAGGTCTTCGTGACAGACTCTCGAATCTTTAACCTTGAAGTTCAAACATCATCTCATCTTCGAACGTAAGTAATTGTAGTATGCCTGTCACTTCACAATTGTAGTGCGCCGTCTGGCGTGAAACAGCAAATGATCAAGACCAGTAGGCGAGTCTTAATATTATCCGAATACCCGACATTGTATAGAAGACGCGTTCTTATCCACTGGTCTACAATCGCTCTATAATAAAATACACTTACCCAAATGGGAAGATTATCCCTGAAAAATATTTTCAGTTAAGTATTATAAATTGTCATCTAAATAAAAGGTTTTGTGAAGAAACTGTTCTCAAAAAGTGGAATGGCGCTCTCATAACGAAAAGGTAAGTTTTTGTCACGTTTTGGTGACAAGTTTGTGTTGGTTTCCATCAAAATGGAACTTTATAGAAACCAACCTCACAACTTTTTGCGTTATAATAATATTTCCATCTCAACAGAACTAATAGGACTTAAATTTATCGTTCTGAAAAAAGTTTCGTAGAATTTCTAAGAAGCATTATAAGCCAGATTATAATATTTAGTTTCTATTTTAAAATGTTTGCAACAAATGAACAGCAATCAACAAACATGGGTATGGTAAATGCAGGGCCTTTGCCCTGCATTTATCATACCCATTGCCACAATCATAGGAATCAAGTCATCGCTACACGATACGAGTAATTAATAACCAAGGCTTAATAACCACGCTTCCCTAATGCGGATTCGTGACCACAAAGCTATGTCCGAAAAATTATTAACACACTTTCTTGCTCGACCCGGTACTCCGGTACATAAACCACTAGACCAAACGGAACGTAATAATAAATCATAAATACATTTTACATTCCGCCGTCCAATAGAAACCCTTCATTTCACCGAAATCAAAAGGAACAGGTCGATGTACTTATCGATTTGTACACCAGCAGAAAAAACGTGACAAGCCGGACGGTTGTCGCCATGGGTGGCTGTCATTTGCAGAATCTCGCGGACGTGGTTCTTTTCGTATTCAATATTCGAATTTTAGAAACGTATTGCTTCCGGTAGTTTTTCGATGTCTACTCTTTTGTCAGGCGCTCTCAAAGAACTTGAGGATTGACGCGTCAGTCATCTGTTTTTGACGCGTGGGTATTGGATTGTTTAGGTTACGTCATACCTAGTATAAAATGCATTTGCATTTCAATCTATGGAGGCTGTACTTGTACAGAATAGTACACCCTGTAGGATGGTTTGTGGTGTCCTTGAAATCGAAGGGTACATTTTAGTTTAATTAATAAGATTATAATAAAATAATTCTCACAATATCTCATACATTGACCTGACTTCTTATTAGTAGGTACTTGGTTATTTCCACGAATTCCCAAAATTCAGAAAAAAAACATCTTAAAGAATGAATTTAAAGGTATGTGAATGTTTACATACACCACGTACTCACGTACGTTCAGTGGGCTGGTCACATTAGCTGCAGAACTGACAACCGTTGGAGCTATAAAGTCCTTGAGTGGAGGCCGCGACTCGGCAAACGTAGTGTTGGATGCCCTGCTACAAGATGGGATGACGACATTCGAATGGCTGGAGTGAGCTGGATGAGAGTTGCCAAAAATCGGGAGCGGTGGCGTGCAGACAGGGGGGAGACCTATGTCCAGCAGTGGACGAGCGTGGGTTGCTGATGATGATGACACCACGTACTTATTAAGAGATATAAATGCTTCTTGGTATTAAGTTCACCTATTGTAACAAATGTTTGTGCCATAAAGTTTAACTAAATAAATAAATAGAAACTTTCAAATGAATTGCAAGACATAAATTGAAGTTGTTTTTCTAAAACCAAATTTGTCGATTTTTCGCTGTGTTTTATTTCCAGTTAATTTTCAGGCTGAAAATATAAATGTTCGGCTGACACAAAACCTCATTTTATTAGTGCTTCATATATATTTTTTTGCATTTTCCCAGAAGTTTCCAAAAGGATCAAGTGTCCCCTATTCTGGGAGACTTGATCCCAGTAACAGGTAGACTTGATCTTAGGGGATCAAATCTCTCTAATGCAAATTTGAAATAAATGAAAACCCGGTGTCTTTATAAAAGCATTATTTAATTTAACAAAATATTAAATTTATATTGCTTTACATGTCTCACATGTCTCACTCAAGTTTAATTTCACATTGTCATCATTATTTTTAGTCACATCTGTCTAATAACATTTTTAAAGTTACCTTTAAACATTATTAACCCAATTCGGAAATACTTACAACGGGAAAGATGGAAGGTACAGCCTTAACTTCCAACATTTTCCTTGATGCGGCAGGATGGGTCTTGAAATCTTCACCTGTGAAGTGCAAGCCGCAAACAGCTGAATGTTTAGTGATTTTTCCCGGTATGACGGTAAGCCACCTTTTTTTAATTTCTTCATTCTTTGGAAATCTGAAACAGTAAAAAATCCAGTCTTTAGATGACAAGCGAAATGGACACCCTACTCAATGCAAAAATAAAACTTTAACTAAATACTTACTTATGAAAAGATACACCGCAACCTTTATATGATTCACTTTTGCATCCTATCACACAACAAGTGAGAACCATTATTAAATAAATAAGCACAATTTTTACACTTTATTTTTGTCGCCACAATAATATAATCTTTCAAATTATTTTTGCCGCCGCCATAATGGTGATGTCCAGACGCCAAGTGTTGCATATTTATTATAATTAAAACTACCATATCACCGACTCTTACATAAAACTAGTCGTTTATCATGGTTAAAAATTAAAAAAAAAAAACATTATTAATTCCAACGTATCATTCCTTTAAATTATTCAATATTTTGAAAGTTCCCCAGAAGAAGAAATATAAACTTTGCGTAAGTTATACCACAAAGGTTTTTTTTTATGATGGCAACCCATTAGACAAAGACATATTCCTGCAGATTGACATCTCGCTCGGCTCGATTTTCTGTAAAGCGATTTGGCATTTCAAAGTAATCCTTATTCTCACTGCATAGAATCGAAATTAACATTGCATTCATTTTCATAGTACACCATCTTGTTATAGTGTAAAATCTTTGTGTGGACCATAAATTGCTAAAAAAAATGACACAAAAGAGCTATGACAGCTTCCACCACAGAGTACATTGTATATGCTTCCACCAAAGAGAATATAATCACTCCGTTTTGCTTCCACATTTTATTCAAAAATATAATTAAGAAATATACGTTGATTAAATAGCATGTAATGCTGATAAATAAGAAATAAAATCGTAATTCAAGGAGGCTAGGTTTTTGAGTAATTTTAATAGAAGTTTAACAGGTTATGCCTTTATTAACCATATTATTTTGCGCAACAACAACAAAAACTCATTCCAAATGCAGGCAGCGCTTGGGTTTCATAACCCTTTTGTGTGGATAAGGTAGAGAAAACATTGAAAACAACAAGATATAATTTAACAATAGGTGCTTTTATTATCATTCTTCATCATCCTCAATAACTAAGACATTGTCTAAGAAAGCAAGGCAACTGCAGACTATTCATCAATTCCCATCCCAAAATCAATATCACAGTCAGAGTCGTATTATAAGTGGCGAAAGCAAGAGTCCTTAGGCAGTTCGGGTCAAAAATTATAAAGAAAACAGGGGTAAAGCAGCGAAAACACACAGAACACACTCGAGGGTTCGCGCCAAAAATACTTTGATTTATGTAAATCAAAATCCAATCGTCATCACAACCGAAATCTATTGAACAGAGCTGGGGTCAATGGTAAAGGAAGATACTAGTCCGGAGAACAGTAATATGGGTCTTTAAATGCAAAATCACAACGAAACGATAATCTTTACGACACCATCAGAGATGTCGTAGGAATGTTCGTCGATTTGACGTTTGTGAAGCTGTCAAATTCAATTATTCGTATCGTTTTATGGTGTATTAGAGTAGGGTTTTTGTAAGAACTGTCAAAGCAATATCGTTCGTAGATTCGTATCAACGACAGTCGATACGATGGCACTTAGAGTAGGCTCCGACACGATTATTGGCACGATATATCGTTTATCGTTCGGCGGAGTAGACCCCAGTAGACGAGTCATAAATAATTCGAATACCCGACATTGTATAGAAGACGCGTTCTTATCCACTGGTCTACAATCGCTCTACAATAAAATACACTTACCCAAATGGAAAGATTATCCCTGAATAATATTTTCAGTTAAGTATAATAAATTGTCATCTAAATAAAAGGTTTTGCGAAGAAACTGTTCTCAAAAAGTGAAAAGGCACTCTCATAACCAAAAGGTTTGTTTTGTCACGTTTTGGTGACGAGTTTGTGTTGGTTTCCATCAAAATGGAACTTTATAGAAACCAACCTCACAACTTTTTGCGTTATAATAATATTTCCATCTCAACAGAACTAATAGGACTTAATTTATCGTTCTGAAAAAGTTTCGTAGAATTTCTAAGAAGCATTATAAGCCAGATTATATTTAAAACAAGGACGATACTAGTGATCCGCCGCAGTGAGCGGGGTGCGGGGGGGGAGCACTCTCCGCCGGACATGGACGGATTCTTTAATCGGGCGTAGTACTACGCTCACAGAAATCCGTCGTTATTCTAGACAATATCTCAGGCATTGAGTAACTTTTTATAAAAAAGGTAACATCAACCGATAAAACACTCGATTACA
>JABMDO010001833.1:0-17603 GCA_014851415.1 Cnaphalocrocis medinalis
AAAATGTTGTTTAAATGATTGGTCGAATGTAAATAAATGTTCACAGATACACACTGTAGTGCCATCTATTATCAGATCGGGAACTTATATCAGTGGGAAAACTGTAGCGCAGCGAGCGTCCTAGAGGGTTCTAATAATGATCGTGGTTCTGAAAGAGAACTCGTTTCAGAGAATTGCTACAGATGGCGTTACATGAGTTCTTTTTCCTCTAAAAAAGTCAATTAAAAGTATTTTATGCTTTCCTATCTCTTTAAACAGAATTAAAGTTGCTCTCAAAGATACGGTTTTGGAAAAAATATATGTATTATGTCTGAGCGTTATTTTTTAAAAGACATGATTAAGTATGAAAAATCTATACTGATATAATATTAATTCCATTTCGTCTCACCAGCTTATTAGGGCAAAATAGAATATTTCTTTTAAAAAATGAAGGAAGCAAGTTGGTACCTAGTTTTTCTCCGGGGTCCAATATTTTTTTTCTGTAAATTGGATAAAGGGGAAATTTAAGAGGGATATAAGAATATCCCTATATAAGAAGAACGTTAAAAAGATTTAACGTTCTTCTTTTCGCATTAAGTTCTTTGTCATAATTAGGTGTATTTTTCCTCGTATTTTGTAGGTATGTACTACTCGTACTTGCTCCGTTATGCTATTTTTCGCGTATTTCTGTATCTATTTGCTCCATTATCTTTACAAAAATTAATACAAAACAAATACGCTCTTTTCGCTAAATGAACAAAGCCTAATGTGTTTGTTTTTCCAACAAGCCGTCGCAAACAAGCGCGTCCTCCAGACGGATCTCTTCTGTTTGAGTACAGTTCGCGAACGTCTCCATCCAGCCCTTTGCTCTCGTTTAGGGGCTCTTTGGAGTCGCGTTATTGGGTTAAGCAAACAGTCTTATTCTGAGATTGCAAGATAAGTTCTATTTACTTTGTGAGTGAAAAACCCTTATGACGGGTATCCTTCTGTTTGAGTAGCGATTTATATTCTAATTTGCTACCTTCGTGATTGTTGTAAAGGTTTCTCTGGTAAAGTTCTGTAATTTCATCAGAATAATAAATAAAAATCTTAGAAAAGTAAATCTACTTGTAACTCCTCTGTCGTTGCGGCCGTCTGCTGACGGCAGTGATCACTAATTTCGGATGATCCGTCTGCTCGCCTGTATCATAAAATGCGTTATTAATTGTATTATCAATTACAACTAAGAACTCAAAACTACTGGCTAAAATTTTAAACTCCTTAACGAATGGAAAACAATTCAAGTAACATAAACTATTTTACATCGGAAAAATGTCTCGCATCGATGGGAAAACATAATTTAGTTCACACGGTCAAAACCGAGTGGAAGGATGTTATTATACACCTACACATTTCTTTACATTAAGTTAAGTAGCCAATCTCGCTCTGAGTTTTAAATTACAGTCTTGTATTTGGTATTACTCCTTAAATTGTTAAGGTATTTTCACTAATAGGTACTTCAGATCTATTTATTATTTAGACAATCTAACTGCCTACATAGCTATTGATAAATGAGGTGGAGTACGATATAAAAGTAGGATAACTTGTTACGTAAATCAATTTATTTACGTAAAGTATTTATTATCTAGGATTTTATACAAATCTATAGTTATACAAAGTAAATATCATCAAATATCTACCCTAACGTTGCTTTTTGTTCTTATGTAGACTTTCCTAAAAGGTCGATAATGCATCCACTACTCCTTCTGGTGTTGGTTAGGTTAGGGTCATTGGCCATCACCACATTTTTATAATATACCTCTATCATTGTTATAAAGGTTTCCCTGGTCAAGTTCGGTTTAGGTTTCCTAATTACATTTCAGAGTAGGTAATAAATAAAAATCTTAGGTAAGTTATCGGTGATCACTTACCTATCAGGTGACCTTGCTTGCTCGTTTGCTTTACTATCTCATAAAAATACCAAGTAAATTGATCAAGAAGAAGAATTCAACGGTTAACAGTTGAGTTATACGTGCATCAATCTTATAATACACGCTTTCGTGAAACTACCATTTCTTTAACTCAGGTTAGTCATTTCGCCAAGGCTGTTTAGATAGATAACAATCTTAATTTATTTCTTTTATCGATTTCCCTTCTTTAATCCGGAAACTAAAACAATAAATCTTGTCTTACGTAATACGAGTCCGGTTCACAGGGCAGGAAGGAAAAATCTGCATAATCGCGAGCCCGGGGAATTCATTATGTCGTCTGCATAAATAAATATATATTTGGATAACCCGGACCACCTAACAATGGACAATTTATTATTTAGATTCCGCTTTGGTGCTTGGGAATTTTTTATGCAAATCGGCTCGGATTGTGGCGTCACAGTGTATTGGTTCCAAGTAGCAAGACATAAGCAAGATGTAATGCAATCCTTAACTACCTAACTACGATTAAATGCATTATCCATAACTCACTAAATTTTAATATAGATTAAAAATATTAATTTATATCGAATTTTCTACTAATTGATGAAGGACCTCTAAGTTAAAAACTTTGTTATTTGCATAGTTTTGTTATCTTACGCATAAACTATTATCACCCTTTTGTTTTAAGAAAAGACAAGATAGGGTCAATCTAACAATTAATATTCCCTATAAGCCCTTTCACGTGAAACATTTCCTCTTTTAACTTTGATAATTTTTTTGAGACTTACAGTGAAATATACTAAGACAAGCAAAAGCTATTTAAAATAAATTGAAACCTGATGTACATATAGACAGTGGTAACATTGAGATATGATCTATTCCATTTATAAATATATAATTATTAAGTAATAAAAGAGAAGGTGCGTTGTCAATCACGACCTCAGTATTTGCTTATGCCCGGTGAAACACTTTTACAGAGAAGTGTGATAGATAGATACATAGTTTCTATACTTAGTTAAATGTCAAAACCAATATTCCTTTTGCCACCCGTCAAATCTACTTGTCACTTAGTCTTCGTACTGGAAGTGCTTGTACTGTGGTGCGTTCGGCCGGTTTGATTAATTTATGGGCTAGGAATTAAACGTATGAGGAAATGTGGAAACTGTTTGTAAGTGGACGGTGTTTTTTGGGGATTTAGTGGACTAAGTGGAGCGGTTGTTCCGGTGGTAAAAAGTTAATGTATCCGCTTTGTTGGTACAGTTTAAATAAACTACACATACATGTACAACACGGGCAGTAGGTTAATTTATATTAGTAAGATATTTTTTAAATATCGCAACTACAAAAGTAGGTCCTTTGCGAAAACAAATGGGGCTATATTTTTTAGGTCAGAAATCTTGCTTTACTTTTATTTCCAGGTATGGCTTAGGTAGGTAATGTGGTCAAGTATTTATTATCGTAAGGTAACAATTTAGCCGCCGTCATTTATGAAATAATTGGTAATTACAGTGCCGCCTGACTTCGCCACCCTTTAAGACTATTTAGACTTATGATGTTTCCCTCACCAAGCTAATGATAGAAATACCCCACATAGATTTTGAAAAATCCAGAGGTAGTAAATGCTCGGAGTCGAACCACGATCTCCCGTAATAGATGGCGCTATATTTCACATCCCTGATCTACTATATCTCCATGGGGATAAAACATAACCTACTATGAGCTTAAATTTACGACTTACATTACTAATGGCTAATACTTACCGGGTAGAATGTACCATCTTCATTAAAACGCTTCTCCGCAATTTTTCAACTTGTCAGGGTCCCATCCCCACCCCCCCGTTAGCAGTTAAATCGTTTTCCGAAGGCAAGTCCCCCCCCCCCCGGTCGGAGCAAGAAAAATTTAATTCAAACGGGTTTTGTCGCGTCGCGGGGCCCGTTTTATTGGACGGCAAACAAGGCCCCTAACCCAGCGGTGGCCCATCTTGCCTCCTTGTTTTATACTTTTTTAACGATCTGGTTTAATCTTTCCAATGCTAGATTAAAGGATAGTTTCCGTTACGCTTGGGGTGAACCAAGTTCTGTGACGCGGAGACCGCGTCTTGGTACGTACGTGTAGGACGACCTCAGGCCAGATGGAGTGACGATCTGCGCAGAGGGCTGGCTGGAGCTGGATGCGAGTAGCCGAAGATCGATCAAAGTGGCGGAGCATTTGGAGAGGCCTATGTCCAGCAAGTGGACTGCAAACAGGCTGATGCATGATGATGAAAGGATATTTTAAAGTTGGAAAGCGGAGATAAGAAAAAAACATCTAATCCATCCCCTATCCACACCTAAGATGTCTGAAAGTGGAATTCTTTGAAAAAGAGGCTTAACTTATAAATAAATTATACAAATAGCAACAGTGAACAGTTTTGTGAATGCGGACGTGTGTTAGGGTTTTTGTATATTTTTTTTATAAGATAGGGGGCAGACGAACAGACGGATCACCTGATGGTAAGCAATTACCGCCGCCCATGGACACCCGCAACACCAGAGGAGTCGCAAGTGCGCTGCCGATCTACTGAAAAATGAATTGGAATTGGTGCTGTGTTGAAAAAAAGCGGTGATAACAGCATTAAGGGATCCGTCTCCTCTGTATCACGTAAAAAGAATATTTTCGGGCGTTTGCAGATTTTCACCACCTTAAGATCAATCTCTAACTAATTTAATTACATGACAAATATAATATGAAGACCTTTTTGTGATATTAAAAAACAAACACCACCCGTTGGGCGCCACTTGTTGAACTTGGCGCCCACGCGGTGTTAATCATATACATGCGATTGGTGATCCACACCTGAATGCTTTAATATAGCTCCAGATCAAGCAAATCTGCACTAGATTTTTTTAAATATTAATATGTTAGTATAATAACAGTAGCTTGTATAACCGTGCCATGTAAAGTCCCTCCTGCTTTGATTGCTTGGAACTATTTGTTTTAATTATGGACGTGCACTTTTTGCGACAAGACAAATGGGTTCTAACTAAGCTTTTTCTTCTTTAAGCCTTCTAGTTCCTAATATCGATATCTTTTTACTGAATCAATTAACGGAAAGGAAGCAGGAAACTTTACTTTGTCCTTCAACAAAAATTGTACTTTTTATTAAAATTTGCTCCTGTCAAAGATGATAAAGCAATGCATGCGTGGTTTAGAAACTGAAACCCTTTATTTATTATTAAAGTAACGGGTTGTTGGCAGGTTGCTAAATTCTATTTGTCAGGGCAGTCGGGTTTGGCTAATGGAATTATTTTTACCAAAAATCGTTAACACCGATGGCAGCGTTCGTTAAAAGTTGGATTGGATTTCACACCAATTCAAACAATATATGCCCTGTTTTTGCAGTCACCAACAAAATTCAACTCAACCGAATGTGTGAATTTTTGCCTCAAAACTATTTCAACATAATTTTCAGAGATCAGAATTGAGGCTTTTTGAATAATTAAATTGAAAAAAGTTGAAACTTTATTGAGAATTTATTATTTAGCAGCAGCGGTCATTCAATGAAAATACTGGATGGTTGTTATGAACGCGTCAGTAAGTAAAAGTAGCAAACATTATCTTTTAAAGTTCTTTAAAGGTCACCCGAGATTAATATTAAAAACGGATTCTTAAGACTAGGTCTTAGGTACAACTCCGTTTCGTTGGCACAACCAACACTACCTGATAAGATATAAACTGATAAGTAAGAGATATTTCGCAATTAAATTAATGTATTTTGTGCAATCGCATGCACAGGGCCACAGGCGGAACAAATATGATGCGTTATAGAAACTACATGTTTTCCACAACATGTAATACAGTTTAACGAAAATATGTAGATCTTCACTTGAAATCAACCACTAAACAAGTTGGCATTTCGACCAAAATCGTTTTTTTTTTCTGTCTGGGTTACCAGATGTGTGAACTCGAACCTGCCGTCTTAGCATCCCTCTCATATACCGTGAGTGTACCTTTCCTAGCTCATTTTCCCCCTTCAACTCTGTCCATTTTAACATGAGTCCACACTTAGTTCCCAAGTAGGCCGCGAAACAATGTAATCCGCGCCCAAACAGTGAACTTGCCAACACACCGTGTAAGTTTCCATGTAAGTTACAGCTCACTAATTGCATTATAATTACAGCTCGACAAAGGCCCGAGGAATGTTGATCAAGTAATTAGCAACTTACATAAACGGATCGCGTGTCCTTCTCAGCTGGATGAGGGCGGCGTGCCGGGTGGATGCGGCAATGTAGACTTTCACAATTGGGTATTTGACTAATCTCGATATAGTAAAAAACATTGATACTCTATCAAAATATTGGTAAATAAGAACCAATTGGCACAACATTTCAGTTAAAAATATAACGCTAGCTGGTTTTGTGAGCCTGCAAAGTTTCATGGGCAAGTCCATTTTAAAGTTATAAAATTAAAAAAATATATATATATATCAATTGAAACTACCCGTACATTTTCCACTAACTTTTATTATAAAACCATTTACTTAATGAAACATTTGATATAGCTACCAAACAAATTTACTAGACGCGCACACAAAATTTTGAGTTGTGACGTCACAATTCAATAGCCATTCCCAAAATATGTGCTCTTATGTTGGATATCTCAGGTAATTCAAATGAGAAATCAGTGATTCTTTCAACGATGTTTCTTAAATTGTGTCGTCTTTTGATTAAACACATAAAAAAAAATTTAGTCAAATACCCAATTCAGTAGACCTAGCTTTTCAAGAAATCTTATCGTTTCCATGCTAGAATTACCGCTAGTACTCAGCACGTAGCACCTTCCAGGACGTATTTTATATCGTACCATTTCCTTAAAAAATGTATTGGATACGTTAGTTGTATAATTTGTGATTGGGCGATCAAGTTGCGAAAAATGTGAGAGCATAGAATCATATTTTATCAGCCAAGCAGGAGTTTTTTTTGCGATTTCCTGCCCAATTGGCGGAAAGATTAAAGGTTGGCAGCGCATTTGTGACTCTACTGGTGTTTCAGGTGTCTATGGGCGGTGGCAATCGATTACCATCAGGTGATCCATCTGCTACCTAACATGTAAAAAAAGTGCTAATTACCTGCTGGCAAAAAGGTTTGAATCGTCTGCTGGTGGTTGCATACTGTGTACCTACTTTAAATAAACTGTGCTATCCTGCTTCTATTCAGGTTTTTGCAGTTGCTTGCCGATACGTTACACGTATGTGTGCCTGTTGCGGTCTTATTTCCTTGGGCAACCCGTTTCGAGTTGGTTCTCGGTCAGTTACTCCACAATTATTATGACTAATTAAATTGATCTGTTTTTTGTTGTCAATAAATGCTTAAAAAACTTACTTTTTACTTTTAAATTAAGCAATCTTAAAACTAACGCAGTAGAAATTAGCTAGAAATTAAAATGCCACATCCTTCAAGCACTTCCTTCATGGCTCGCGAAGCAAGCTCGGCGCGAAGCAACTCCGGGCGATAAATCTGCGCCCGAGCAAGTTCTATTGGAAACGATTCCAGTGACAAGCTGAACTAGCTAATGGCTGCCTCGATTGCCGATGATGTATGGCGGTTTGAGGGTGAGGGGCTATGATGCAGAATTTTCTGCTAAATTGTATTTTCTTATGTGATAGTAGACGAGCAAGTGGATCACCTGATAAGTAATTGTCAACGCCCTTGGATTCTTGCTGTTGCAAGACTTCATGGGCATGATGGGGTGCACTGGTATTCTAGTGGAGTCACCACTCTCTACCGGAGTTGGGCCTTCGGTCCCCGACCCTTATTCCAAGTTTAGTTAAAACTAAAGGTTAGTTAAGTTAGTGGAAAAATATTATAATCTTTTTCCTGTAATGTTTCAGATATAGAAAATATCGCAGTTATATACGAATGGCTAATTGTGACAATGTATATTTTAAATTTACTATAAATTATGGCGTAAATCATCTCACTACTTGGAAAGACTTAGAATAGTTAACTGTCCTTCTATTGCGTCGTAAGATCGAAAAGCCTTTTAAAAGGCAAAGAAAGATTTAATGTTGTGTAGCTGCGGTCTGGGCATTACGACGCTAAATACCTTAAACCACCTTAAACTACCACCGTCCCAGAGCCAGTTCCAACACTTTATCCTCCACATTCCCTTCTCCGCCATCCCCATAAAAGACCTTAAACAAGCCTTGTAACCCTTTTAGGCAGAAGTAGGGCTCCAGCGCTGATACCGCCGGACGCAGGTGCGGGCTCCGGACGCTTACACTAATCTACGTACAGACAAATAACGGCCTATACGAGACGGCGCCATAGACTGCGGATAGCACAGACACGGTCTGTCTATCGTAAATGAAATGAAATATTCTTTATTCAATTTAAGTCCATACAGAACGTATAAGAAACCGTTTATGAGAAGGTGACTAATCGAGCTTTCGGAGTACGTGAGCATACGGGTGAATTTCAACAAAACCTAATTACGGTGCGCGAATTTTTAAAACCACTTTACATACATTTTCGCCACCGGATTGCACCACCGGACTTAGAAACAGTAACAAAATTGGCATTATAAAAAAATATTATTCCACCACTAACTTACAGTCTATAATATGACAGTTAACTTAATCTCAATAAGCTATATAAAACTGGTTTTTATGTAAAGGAGAAAAGACAGCTCAAAATACATGCCACCGGTATTGATACGGTACTTGGGAAAATCACCCTGCCACCGGTATTGATACGGTACTTGGGAAAATCACCCATATACCCATTACTGGGAAGTGCCTTGATCAGTGTTTCGATTCTGTGAGGGAAAATACTACTGGGTGTCCTGGTAGGTCGTGCAGTCAGGAGGGCTGTGACTACGACAAATTATAAAAATGGCGTAAAGCGGCAAGTGCGATTAGCGGTACGGTCAGTCCCGGATGTGGGGTACCCGACCGTGATGGCACTGGGACGGACACCCCAGGGGTTTTATTTTATTTATTTAAATAGGATTCTCTATCCATTCCTTGCGCAGGTGTATAAACTCCCCGCTAACCTTTTTTATGATGAGGATAGAATACTATCGCAGGTAGGAGCCCAGCAGGGAGATCCGCTAGGGCCTTTGGTTTTTAGTTTGGCGATTCATAAAGTGATCGTCGAACTTAAATCCTCGCTCAACGTTTGGTATCTCGATGACGGCACGATTGGGGGTAGGGCTGAGGATGTGCTACAGGACCTAGAGGCCTTGATACCCCGTCTTAGGGCAATGGGCTTGGAGGTAAATCCCTCGAAGTGCGAGTTTTTCCCGTGCAGTGATGAGGCTCGCGCACATTTCACGGAGTTTAGTGCTGTCCTATCCGGCCTCAAGGAGCTTTCCCGTACGGAACTTAACCTATTAGGTTCTCCCATTTTCCGGATGCAGTTCCTGAGGCCATTACGTCCAGAACAGAGTTTCTCGTCAAGGCTCGGGCGCGCCTTCAAGACCTGTCTGCTCACGTTGCAATGGTTTTATTGAGAATGTGCTTTGCCCTCCCAAAGGTAACCTATTTATTACGCACCACACCAACTTGGCTCTGCTCAGCGGAAGTTGCCTCTTTTGACAGGGCCTTGAAATCGGTGGTGGAGTCCATCCTCAACGTCTCCCTGGGGGAGGTTCAATGGACCCAGGCGGCTCTTCCAATTAGGTGCGGGGGGCTCGGGGTGCGCTGCATGGGTGATGTAGGCCTGCCGGCTTTTCTGGCGTCTGCATGGGGTTGCGAGCCTTGTCACTGTCTTACTCAATTCCAATGGTGGCGAGGTGAGTATACCATTTGTGTCTGGCGCCTTATCTGCATGGTCGGCCCTATGCCCGGGTGCGGCGATCCCGCAGGCAACGCATGTCCAGAGGGCGTGGGACGACGTACGGGTGGAGCAGGTCCGGGAGGGTTTGCTGGGGGGAGCTGTGGGAGCTGACTTGGCAAGACTGCATGCTGTATCGCAGAGAGAGTCTGGGGCATGGTTGCACGCGCTGCCTTCGCCACACCTGGGTACTTTGCTGGACGGCGACTCCCTGCGAGTGGCGGTGGCTCTGCGCCTGGGCTGCAAGGTGTGCGAGCCTCACAGATGCACTTGCGGTTCCATGGTGGGGACAGATGGCCATCACGCGTTAAGTTGTCGCCGTTGCGCGGGGAGGTTCCCACGGCACCATGCCCTGAACGACGTGATACGCAGAGCTCTCGTATCCGCAAATGTTCCTTGCGTGCTTGAGCCTCCCGGCCTGAGCAGAACGGACGGTAAGAGGCCGGACGGGCTGACTTTGGTGCCTTGGAAGAACGGTAAGTGTCTGATTTGGGACGCTACTTGCGTCAGCACTGTAGCCGCCAGCCACCTTAGTCGCACCGTCCACTCCCCGTCAGCGGCTGCGGAGGATGCCAGCTCAAAGAAGAGGCTCAAGTACGCAAATTGGAGCCCCTTTTATCAATTTGTGCCTGTGGCCGTGGAGACAATGGGCTGTTGGGGGTCAGAAGCCAGGGACTTGTGTCGAGATAGGCCCGTAGATTGTGCGAGGTGACAGGCGACTCACGCTCGGGTCGTTCCTGGTGCAGAGGCTGGCCATCGCTATTCAGCGCGGTAATGCGGCGAGTTGTGATGGGCACTTTGCGTCGGAGGCGGGCGGGGGTGGAGTTGCCTGTTTTTAACCGATAGGTAGTGACCTGGGTAGTGTAATTTAATTTATTTATTTCTATTTTATTTTTGAATTTTTATTGATTAAGTGTTGTAAGTAGTTTTAGTGATTAATTTTATTTAGACGAGGAATTTTATTGCTTATGATTTGAAGGGAATTGTTATTATTTTTAATTGAGTTGTATTTAACCACCTATGCACCTGTAGTAACCATGTATTAATGATAAATATATGGTAAACAAAACAAAATTATTTTAAATAGGTATACGAACAGCGTATGTATTAAGACACTATAAAAATTTAAACTTAAACTAAAACCAAATTCTGATACATATGCCTATTACAGGCGTACACATAGGTTTTGGTTAAACATCTCACACATTGACCTGACACTTGTTTACAGATATCAGACAACAGAGGAATCTCAAAACGAATAGGTACTTAAATACATAATATAACACCCAGACATTGAACCAACACAAGAGTTCATCACACAAACATTGGTCCATGTTGCTATGTTGGGGATGGAACCTACGACTTTTGATATACGAGGCAGGTCCTCTACCAACTGCGCCAGGCTTCGGACCTATCTGCCGCTTGTTGGATCTACCGTTCGTCTCAAAGCGGGCCCTCCAGTTAACGAGTTACTTGGGAACCGCGCGCCTCTCGCAGGTGCGCCCGACACGTACAGTGTGATGTCTTACGACTACCCTCGTATACCTACACTCGTATGGGCACATGAGGAGGGTTCCAGCGAACCTTCAAATTTTCAGTAGGGTATTAATCTTGTACGCATTTTCTCATACGGAGCTGAGATCGCCATAGGTACGTCCGCAGATGTGATCCAATACTGTAGACGGGTGGTTATGGTTTGAGTCAGTTTGAGGCAACTTTGGTTGAAGAATCATAAAGTGGATACAGATAGTAGAAGGAGTTTCTGTGGGATGAACACTAAAGGATGTAGTTCCTTTCCTTTCCTGGTTTAAAATTTTGCACTCGTAAACACATATTCGTATGTTTTCCCTGATCATTATAAACTGGATTTCTTTAAGGCTAGAATGAACAGGCATCTTCTATGTAAACGCGCAACATCCTAGACCCCATAGGTGCGATTGTGGTCATGCATTAGCCTACCGATAATAAAAAAGTCTTCCATTAAACTAGGGTGGTGATGTACTCCAGTTGCGTTCAAAGTCCGAGCAAATATAAAAAATCTGTCAGTTTGTCATACTGGTCGAGATGTTGCGTTTAAAGTTATCGTTTTAGTAGGCTTCTAGGGTACATTTGGACCATTATCCAGGATTTAGAAAGTCTGCTAATTACAATGAAGTAACTGCTTAACCCGACATGCTTATGCATACCCGTACAACGGGGGGCGGACGGGTTTTGTTGGGCTCTCCAAGGTCGGATACCTACAAATTAAACGCATAAACTGTACTTAACAGTGGCCTTACTATGAGTTTGAAATACTATCCTCGCTATCGAAAACTATCGCTTTGTCTCTTTCATTGTGATGCATTTGAAAGACAGAGTAATAGTTTTGGATAGGTAGTATTTCAAACTCATGGTAAAAAAAAGCATCAAAGCATCATCAAGCAGCAAAGTATACTTGTTGAATACTTTTTGCTGTACAAAGTTGTTAATACCTACAAACAACATGCCAACTTCACGTACCCAATTCAATGCGCAAAAGCAACATGTCATTTGCTCTAACAAGCGCGTGAGAGCGTTTCTATCGAATTGCTATTACAAAGAAAACTGATTACGGTTTTGCACCTCCGGGAGTGGCGGAGTGTCAGGCCAATTTAGCTTGCGCGAGGAAAGGCTTAGGGAATCGAGGGAGTCTGGATGTGTTGTGCTCTCTGTACCTAGAACTAAGAATATGTTTATGTTGCATAATTCAAAATCCGGTTAATTGAAGGTTCATTCCTTTCGCTGTTCTGTTTATGAAGACTAGCTTCTTCGCGACTTCGTTCGCGTGGACTTCAGGTTCGTAGAAACCTCAAAAATTGTAGCCTATGTGTTATGATGCATAAGCTATATTATGGTAAGTTTCATTCAAATCCATTCAGTAGTTTTACGTGAGAGTAACAACATCCATACATCCATACTTACAAACTTTCGCCTTTAATAGTAATAGGATACAAGTTCTATTGCATAACCAGTTGTCCACCTTATTTGTTCGTGGCTCGATCCCTACAACCCACTTGGGTTCGCCCTGTGAAAAATATCAGATCCTTGTAAAGTCAAGCTTCGGCATATACACGACCAACTCTACGGACGAACTTCAATAATTCTACATATCAGTAAAAATGTATGGCTTGGCTGTTTCGTTACTTACTCAGAACGAAATATTTGCATCACTTCCACGACGGTAGCGAACCGGCGATACCAAGATATGGCAAGTATATCTTCGAATTCCCGTTTCTTTCCCTTCGATTTATGAAGGACTAGCTTCTTCGCGACTTCGTTCGCGTGGACTTCAGGTTCGTAGAAACCTCAAAAATTGTAGCCTATGTGTTATTCTGATGCATAAGCTATATTATGGTAAAGTTTCATTCAAATCCATTCAGTAGTTTTTACGTGAAAGAGTAACAAACATCCATACATCCATACTTACAAACTTTCGCCTTTATAATAGTAATAGGATACAAGTTCTATTGCATAACCAGTTGTCCACCCTTATTTTGTTCGTGGCTCGATCCCTACAACCCACATTGGGTTCGCCCTGTGAAAAATATATCAGATCTCTAGTAAAGTCAAGCTTCGGCATCTACACGACCAAACTACCGACGATCTTCAATAATTCTACATATCAGTAAAAATGTATGGCTTGGCTGTTTTGTTTACTTCAGAACGAAATATTTGCATCACTTCCACGACGGTAGCGAACCAAGATATGGCAAGTAGGTATGTCTTCGATTTCGAATTCCGTTTCTTTCCTTTACGATCGAGCCTCATAATCTTACCGTTAGCTGCATCCACTTATCCCACCACCCTTCGCCTGACACTATTAGCTGCTCAAAACCCAACTAGCCATGTATCAGTGGCGAGGGCACCTGCCCGCCGCACTGCCATAAATCGCGGCCACTCGCGACTGTCGTCGAAGCTCCAATATACGAGAGTTATAGGCCAGGAAATTAATTCTGTCGGCACAAGTAGGGTTACGCGGTGTCTGCGCGTTCGGAGCAGGTCGGATATTGCGTTTTTACGTACGGTAACTGAATATAGGAAGGTAAAAATGAGGTGGATGTATTGGCTGTTGGACAAAGATTAAGTCTGAACGAGTTTTACTTTAAAGTGTCTAGCAAAAATGTTGTAGAATCTTTGAAAATACTATCAATAAGTAGGTAGGTACCGAACCGGTACCCCATCTACTATCTTCTATCTATACTATTTATAAAGAGATAACTTCTATAGACATCGACAAGGCTTAGAGGTAAACCGAAATCACGAAACGCTTGCGCGATGTAATTTAGCACAGCGCCATCTATTGGTTCATTTTTGAATTACGGTCCCGAAGCGAAGTGAGGGCGGGCAACTAGTTACAAATAAAATCAGTTCATACGCATGCCCAAATTCAGCATGCTTTTATGCATGCCAGAATAAAGCATGTATAAACTTAGGTTAATGTTATTTAATACAGTGGAACTACTAGAAAAGAGTGAGGTGACCAACAATCAGAATGCGTAGCAGTCAAAATATGAAGATACGTTGACGGCCTCGATGGCGCAGTGGCTAATAAAGGTGTTCGCCCGAAGCGCAAAAGGTCCCGGGTTCGATTCCCTGTCAAGTCAATTTAGGAAATTACATTTTCTAAGTTTTCTTGGTCTGGGTTGCTGGGTTGACGCCCCTAGGTTATTATCGTCATCTGGTACTCATAGTACAAGGATTGCCCTAGTGAGACCAGGTTGATTGTGTGATTGTCTGGCGCATTTATTTATTATATACATTAAATGAGTTGCAGAGTAGATTGATAAGCGTTGCAGTGGGAATACGTCGCAGTCAGCATGCATTACAGCAAGGGTCTTGCTGCGAGTGGGATGCGTGTCAACCTACTGAGCGTTTCTTACATCATTTTAAATAAATAAATAAATAAATTGAGACGACATCACATACATGTCCTGGTCCCAAACTAAGGTTTTCCCTTACTATGGAAACCAGAAACAACGAAGGTACTACAAACACCCAGACCCAACACAAATATCTGTTTCATCAACAAACATTTGTGTCGGTGCGCGAATCGAACCCGCAACCCTTACGTCTCAACCGGCGCTCAAACCATTGCGCTAAACGGGTCGTCGCGTCACGTCACGGGTCGTCGGTAAAGAAGTTTATGAACATTTTCTCACACAAGGACCTAATTGGTTTAAAAACATTTCTATTGAGCTTTATGGTCACCCTGCCGGGTGCGACAAAACGAAATTGATTTTTCCTATAAGCTGCTTAGGATAGTAAGACCTGGCGAAATAATAACTGGACAGTGTTTTTTTGCCTCCTTTTTTCTTTGTTTTGTATACGCTCTGAGTTTTTAATCATAATAGGGTAGTTGACTAATATCGATGTAGTAAAAAATATTGATACTTTACCAACAATATTGGTAAATAAGAACCAATAGCCTAAATTTCAGTTAAAAATATAACGTCTAGCTGGTTTTGTGAGCATTCAAAGTTTCATGGGCAAGTCCATTTTTAAAGTTTATAATATTATAAAAATAATTATATCATTGAACTCCCCACACATTAAACACAAACTTTTATTATAACACTATGTACATAAACGAAACATTGATATAGCTACCCAAACAAAATTTGCTAGACGCGCATACAGATACCAGCGTGTGACGTCACATGTTGGTAGCCATTTGTATAGAGCGTTTTTTGGGCCCGCGTAAAATATGTGCTCTTAAAGTTGTGATATCTCAGGTAATTCAAATCAGAATCAAATAATTCTTTCAACAATGTTTCTTTAATAGAGGGTTTTGATTAACCACAAAAAAAAAATAGTCAAGTACCCTATTGTTTTGTGATTTTGTTTTTTTTGGGAGTTGTACAGATTGTATCTGTAAACATTTACATCTCTTTGACCACATTTGCTACCAACATTCTGAAAAGATTTTTTACATGACTTTTTCTGACAAATTTTCCTACAGCCACGTGACTAGTTAATTTGTATGGGAGTCGAAATATCACCGAATTTTCAAAAGTCTTTGAACATTATGTTATTCACATGGTTGGTAGAAGACGTGGTGAAAGGATGTAAATGTTCAGCATATAATATATGCAATCATATTATGATTACATCGAGCTAAGTTGATCATTTAAATAATTGTGCTTTAGGTTTTTCGCTTCTGTTTGTGTCTCTATAATATTGGTGCCAATAGGCAGCAGTAATCGCTTATTATCATGTGATCCGTCTGCTTTAATTCCAAACAAGGTTTCTGCTATGTAAATCTAAATTAGTAGAGCCAACATACTCTGCTTTAAAATGTATCTTAGATCTAAGAACTCCTGTGCCATGTTCGCCGATACGCTTCGTGCAGCGCGTCACGCCCTAACCGTGTCGATACGCTTTGGGTTCTCGAAGCGATGACGTCGGCGCCCAAGATACGAATCAGCCGAACCAAGTCCAACACACCTCCGTGAGGTACAGGGAACGGTAATCTGATAGCTGTGTAACATAGCCCAGGTGATTTCTGCATATTCTGAGTTTGAATCGAAATGACGTAAAACGTGACATGTAAATGCCGTAAAATGAATATGGTGATTTGTAGCAGAATCTAAACTTCAGTCCATTTTCTCTTTAAGAGAAATAAAAAAATATTCATGTATTAATTAAAATAAGCCGTCAATCTCATTGCAAGCTAGATATCGAAGCGCGCTATATCGCGTAGCACATCAGTAGCGCTACCATGAGTTTACAGTGACAGAACTCGCTAGCGTCTGCGTAAAAAAAATGTATGAAAAAGTGTTCAGCGCCTCACTTGAGAAACTAAAATCTGTAGTATCGAGTTGTCAAATTGAAAAGTATTCGCTAGCGAGTAGCGTTTACGTAGCGCTACGAGTTGACATTGAAAACTGACATAACGTAAACTATTGCTCTGTCTCTTTCAAATGCATCACAATGAAAGAGACAAAGCGATAGTTTTCGATAGCTTTCTGCGTAAACAATAACGCACTCGCTATCGAGCTTACGCTAGCAAGGTTTACGTGTTCAATCGAAATCTATTCGACGCCCGTTTACTCGCTATCGACTGTAGTAACGTTACGTTACTTTTCGATGCCAACTCATGGTAGCGCTACTGATCTGGCATATTGTATCACGTAGGCCATATTGTGTGGTATACTCGATCGTGTAGGCCATACCACGTAACGCGCTCTATCACATCGTATATTGTAGTGAGCCAAATCTCTTAGCGCGCTCTATCCCGTAGCATGTCTCGTAGCGCGTAACGAGCCAGATCTCGTAGCGCGTAGCGTGACAAATGTCGTAGCGCGCTTTATACCGTAGTATATCACGTAGCGCGTAGCGAGCCAGATCTCGCAGCACACTTTATCCCGTAGCATATCTTTTATTGCGTAGCGTGCCAGATCTAGTAGTGCGCTCTATCCCGTTGCAGATCTTGTAACTATTTATAAATCCTGATCAATAAATGGGTACCATAAATCTTGACCAATCTTGCTCTTTAAAACCGTTGCAAAATGTATTCAATATAACCACTACTCGAATATATAATATTGAAGGCCTCACCTCGTCCGTTCACATATCATTACATATTAACAGATACCTTCCCACGCGTATACTTTTTTGATCCAGGTGCCCTAATTTTAACCTACTAGCATTTTGAAGGCATAGCATTGACTAATGGACCCAAAACTGTAAAACTTTGGAGGAGGTACGTTGATGATATATTTGTATTATTAATGGAGGTCAGCAGGAGGTTGAGCAATATATATTACATCTGAACTCAATCCATCCGAAAGTTAAGTTTACATATGAAATGGAGAGTAATCGCTCGTTGGCTTTCTTAGATGTGCAAGTTATGGTCAAGGATGATGGTACATTGAGTCACAAA
>JABMDO010001834.1:0-11054 GCA_014851415.1 Cnaphalocrocis medinalis
GAATGTCACCGAAATCCATGAAAATTACATCACGCTCTAACTCGGTCGCTAATATTTTCTAACAGTGCTTTGACAAGCGTAATTCTATAACAAACGACGTCTTCACAACTCGCTCAGAAAGTAATTAGACTCTTTGGTAATGATCGAACAACCTCCCATTTATAATAAGCAATAGAGATGGGAAAAAGGAATCGATTAAAAGTGCGATTGTGTTGTGCCCTCACTTTGTTTTGCTTTTTTTTTCGGAACCTTAGTTCCAATTTGTACCGATAGATGGCGTTGGGCGTCGATTGCGTCGCGCTAGTGTTTCGCTTTTTTGGTTTGTATAGCAGCGACCACCAGGCATGATGACACAGATAAATAAGTTAGTTTTTTTTATGTTGCGATAGACGAGCATTTACATTACATTTGACCTCAATTACACCTAATGTTAGGCTTGTTATTCGTTATTTTCTGTTGTTTTTTGCTATCGTATCGTAGAATGTGCAATGGTCCCATCTCTAACAAGTAATAAGCAGCAAAATACTGCACTTTGTCACAATTACCGCGTTTTAAACAAATTCGTCTGAGTGTCGCTTCGAGGTCTTCTCTAATGACAGATGATGGAAGCTCTTTGGAGACAAAAGTATTAAAATGGTAATATTTCGAATAAAAAAAATATTAGCGTTTAAGTGTTCTAATTAGCGTGTACGTAGAGGTACCTACCTATTTAAATAGCTGCGTGTTACTCATGTTTTTTTTTGGAATGTTGGCTAAAAAAAGAAGAAACAATTGCCAAAATTTCATAATCCGAGGAGTAGCAGGTGGTAGCAGGTTTCCTTCGCTAATATCAAAAAAAGAACGATAGTTCGAAATTCAATGTTTCTACTACACAGATAATGTATAAAATATTGAAACTATGTTAAATGAAACTACAGAATCAACGTACAAACGAGGACATAGCTGTTTAAAAGTGCCCGAAGAAGGCGACGACTAATTAGTATATTTTAAAGTGAATCCGCCTTAAACGAGGGGTAATCAGTTTAAATGTACAAGTAATTGTGTGCTTAGCACAAATAACGGTTTAAAATGTTTGCTCCAATAGAACGGGAGGGCGCGCCCAAATTAGTGTACGAAAACGAGAACTTCAATTAAGACAACTTCGTAGAATAGGTTGATACCAAGACTAATATATTCTATGAATAAACAACGCGAACGTTTTAGTCATTCATTCATTATTATTTTAAGTTGAAAAAAATTGCAGGCAATAATATAAGCGTGAGACATGTAAGTAATTAATGTCTCAGTAAATAGACACGTACTCATCTGAACGTAGGCTTCCACCAAGGATCGGTAACTAACCAACAGTGTTAATAGTGAAACGGCTAAAATCCCTTTCGAAACAGAAGAGGTGAAGACGCGTGTCACAAGCAACACATTGTTGTTTAGTCATACCTAATTAGATTATTTTATTTATTAAAATGTAATGGAATGTAATTGTACTAACACTAGGCTAAGGAAATCGTTACTAACAAATGAAATAGATGCTTTATCTGAATAAATAAATGAATTAAATAAAAAAATATCGTCGTAAGACCCAAATAATTCCTTTTGTGTCTGCAGTCTGGACCTTACAACGTAAAAAATATCTGTGACCTCCTGTGCTATGACGGTTTAAAATGTTAATGCCCTAAGTGCGCCATCGGGCCCGTAACGGCATCGTTCGTTAAACAATTTACGTAACCTCTCGCCGGAAGCACGGGGCGCTAACATCGCGGACTGTTTGTAGAAAAAAAAACGGAAAATAATCGATTTCTTTTCGCTTTATCATCGATATACTTAGAGCCCTCACTTCGTTTCGAAAGAATTAGTTCCTCTCCGTAACAGTAGATGGCGCTAAGCGTAGAATGCATCGCGCTAGTGTTTCGCTTTTTTTGTTATTACCTATATGAGATTTGTCGATGTATATCGAATTTATATCTTTTTACATAAAGTATAGATGTTTGATAATATCTACCATCAGGATAGCTCGGGGTGGTAGCATTGCAGATAGAATTTCTTAAAAAATAAGTGGCAAATAATCGATTAGTTTTTATTAGAGATGCGCCGAATATTCGGTTGGTATTCGGTATTCGGCATATTCGCACTTTTTTCACTATTCGTATTCGGCCGAATTATTCGGTTTTAGTGCTGGTATTCGTTAGAGTATTCGGTTAGAGTATTTATTTTCCTGGCTATATAACATGGAATTTAAAAGGACAAGTTTTTTATGTAATTTATGTTTTTGTAAATTAAATAAAACTGGCGAGGAATGTGTTAAAAAGCTAATAAATGAAATCAATAATCTTGAAATCAACGTGTTTGTAACATATAGAGTCCACATATTATTTCCTGCCTATTAGTATATGTAGCTAACATTAACTTTAAAAAATACCTAATTCATTTATTTTTAAGCCAGATCAATCAATATTAATTTTACTATTTATTTTATACTTAAAATATCTGGCCTTTTTTTAAATTTAAATAAATAATAATTATAAAGCTTTGTTTTCGAACTCAGATCAAAATTATAATTTATTTATTTTTTAATAAAAACACTTACTTATGTATGTGGCAAATTATTAAATAAAAATATGAATCAACAATAAATAATTTATTATAAGTTATTTAATGATAACAATTTTATTTTTGTTACTTTTTATATTCTTTGAATTTATTCTTAGTAGGTGCTCTTAAAAATCATCCAAGAGTCCAGGTGGTACTCGACCTTTCACATACCACCACCCACTGCATACCAGAACAGCCACCCGTATGTAGAGGGTTGTGGGTTTGAGTCCCACTTGAACCCTGCGATGATTTTATTAAGTGCATTATTTACTTAAAAGACACTATAACAGAGATACGTTAAGAAAATTCTGACACGGAAGGAATAAACACTTTAGTTATATCTCATACGAATTGACTTAAGTGCTTTTGGTCACCGTATCTATCTAGTATAGAAAGAGATCGGAAACAAATAGAAAATGGTAAACCGAATAATTCGGCCGAATATCCGGTTCGGTAAAGATTGAACCGAATATTATTCGGTATTCGGTTATTCGGTGAAACCACTATCGGCGCATCACTAGTTTTTTCTCGTTTTTTAAAAATAGCCCTGGACATCACTAACCACAAAACTTCAGAGTAGGTAGTAATCACGGATAGGTACCACAAAGTTATTCGATATCTTAACTAGAGCTCTAGACAAATCTCCAAGAGTTTTCACCAATCCCTAATTTAGAATTTTGTATTAGAATTTGATAGATTGTGAGTTTAACGTTCCTACCCGACGGTTGTAACACATCTATCAATAACTAATTACAAAATACTTGAAGTATCTAGAGATGAATGAGAAAGAGTACATAGCTAGATAACCAGTCTATACCTCTTTCTCATTCTTTTATCTTAGCGTGTTGGTAGATTATTCCCGGTAACCTCTAAGGCTCGCATTGGAGCCAGGCATGCTTTAGACCATGATTCAGGGCTGGGGAGGCTGGTAATGAAGCGACTGCCTTTTGTCATTCATGAGAACTGGACAATATTCACCAATAATAACTATACTACGTATAGGTATAGTGTGCCCACTTATTAATTGCTTTTTCTACGGATTCAACTTAATTTTCGCAAAAAAAAGATAAAGAATGTAGGGCTTCAGCAAAATTACGTTAGGTAGGTCCTATATTTCCGAATAATAAACGAAAGTCGTTACAGAAATCTACCTAACTTTGATGTTGAGCGCAAAGTCATGGCACACAACTTAAAAGCAATACGGCTTATTTTTATTGTTCTTTTTTAATTTCGAGTGCCCTTGTAAGTTTTGAAAGCTGCCACTTTTATTTTTAATTAATGACTTTGCCCATACACTTGAATCGAAGTAGATGACATAAAACAAGATCCGGCTCGAAGGACCATCGAAAATTTCTCTGATCTAATTAATTATTTGAAAACCGAATTGTCGCATGGAGCCTCGAAATCTCTTGTTTGAGTTACTCGCGAATAAATCGTTATTTCCGCTCCCATGATTTAATTAAATTACTTCAATCTAGATAGACGTTACATTTCCCGTTAAATTTAACCCGTTCGGGGAGGAAGCAGTCGGGATTTAATTCAGCTTTTCTTGGGTTTATCTTGTTGCTGGGATTGTCCGCTAAATTGTATCACAGTTGACAGTATCGCCAGGTGATTATAGCTTTAAAATTTAAGATTATCTTAATCCTTTTTATCCTAATTTAGATTTAAAGTACATACTTTAGATCTAAGAGAAACAAGAACCTTTTATTTTTTTCATTTGCATCTATCTCCAAATTCTGGTTGAAAAAGCGGGTCTAAATAGAAAAGATTGGAATCCTATGTGAATACGTTAAACGATACGATATGTTCTAATGCAAGGATGCTTTGTTTCTTATTCTTCGAGCCACTATACCATGTTAAAAAAATTGTTGGTTAGGTATAACCATGTCACGTTAGTTAATGTGACACAAAGATTTAATAAAGTTGTGCAAGGAAAACCACAAGTAAAATTTTGCCAAAAACAAAGTAACAATATCTTTGAATCTTGTGTTCCTCATGTCGTATCTCGGAGGCGCTCTTGCATACCTCCTGATCCGATTTCCACGTGTGTTGATCTCTATAAATTTAAACATTCATCTGGGGTACAAAGCAAAGCGGTGGAAATTAGGGTATGCACGCTCCAACGAGTGGGTTTTTCGCGAGTCCCGGGCCCCGTCTCCCGCACCATTTTCATGCTAATCTCCGCTCTAGGGTGTGCTGATTTTGCGGGCATGAAATATTTGTAACAGACGGCCTTGCCTACCTTTTCAATTTTGTGTTGCCTCGCGTCCCCTGGGGATTGAGGCGCCGAATGTTGGATTTTGTGCGTGGCTACACCGAGCCGTTGCAACGTAGGTATTTCGTCTTTGCGAACGACGTTTTTAGGTTGACGACATCAGTCGTAGTGAGTTGGGAATTTCTCTCGTTTATTGTGGGAAGGAATTCAAGTTGTCGGAATATAAATGTGAAGTTTGACACGGTATTCATAAGTAAATTCTGTAGACAATTGGACATCGAAAAACTGTCACGTCATGTCACCGTAAAAATAGTCCGAATCGTAAGTTGATCAATATCCTAGCATCAACTTTCGGAAACTTACCCACCGTTTTACGGAAAAAACAAAAAGGCGAAACGTTAGTGCAACGCAATCGACGCCAAGCGTCATCTATTGGTTTTAGTTTGTTTGGTTATTGTCCTGAAACAAAGTTGGGATGAGTTTTTAGGTTTTACGCGCACGAAGATCTTAAAGTTTAAAGGCTGTGACGTCATCCATCGGAATTGGTATGCACAGAGGCAAAAATGCTTTATGACCGGTGGCGGGTTGGAGGTCGTAAATTCGCACTTATCCCCCATCCCCCCCTTTCTGGCGCGGGCACTACATATTTCAGGATCATGAGGATTTCTCTCGCCTGACGTTTGGCGTCATAATGCACCGTACAGAGACACTGTGCGATGCAAATGTGAAAGCGTCACCCTGAATATTTGATGGAGTTTAGAGCCCTGTTACAGGAACAAGATTCGCAACAATGCTCTTCCGTTTCAATAGCTTCTTGTTACCTTGTGCGAAGGAAATTTACGACTACGTCCAGAATCTTATAGCCCTTTGTCTACCTACTGTGAAAATCATGCATTCATCTTACAAAGTATTTTATAAGTACCTAGTCATCTAAATTGGGACAAATTTTACACAACTTAATTTCATTTAATTGTAAAAGTTAAGTATCAGACTATAGAGGTAATATCCTGTCCCACGACAATGGCCTCCATCAAAGGAATCAAGTCATCGCTACTATACATGAGATTAGGCTAATTCACCACGCTTTCCTAATGCGCATTGGTGATCACAAACCCGAGCTGTTTGAAAAATTCAATTTCTTTGTAACTTTTCTTTTTTTATAGTTAGTAGGTAGGTACTCTTTATAAAATCATTACACACCTTAGTTAAATCTAAGTTGAGTGTCTTGAATCACACTATCTATAAGCATACTTACGGACAGACAGCGGAACCAACATTTTTATAGATACCTACTACTATGTATTCAGTGATACTAAACCAGTGTCTCATTGTCCACAGAGCGCAAGTTATTCGTCGGCATGTTGAACAGAAACTCTCGGAGAACGACGTAAGGTCGCTATTCGCTGGCCACGGCGCCATCGAGGAATGCACGGTGCTACGGGATGCGCAGGGGCAGAGCAAGGGATGCGCGTTTGTTACTTTCGTGTCTAAGCAAGCCGCCATCGCCGCGATTAAGGTAAGAGCATACTCATACGACATTCAAATCTTCAAGAAACGAGCCTATACCTTCCTAAAAGGCCGGCAACGCATCCGCACTTCCTTCTGGTGTAGCTGATGTCCATGGGCGGCGGTGATCACTTACCATCAGGTGACCCGCTTGCTCGTTTGCCTTCCTATAATATAAAAAAAACATAAACTCCTTCTTAAAAGGCCGACAACGCATCAGCAACCATTCTGATCTCGCAGTTGTTCATGGGCAGCGGTGATTACTTACCAGCAGGTGACTCGCTTGCTTGTTTGCCACCTCTAGAATAAAAAGGTTATTTTAACTGTTGGAGAGCCAGGCTTCGGCATGAATAAGCCGAAGTTATCACTGCCTCACAGAAAACAGACTTGAAATAAGCCTGTGCTGGGTTTCGCCGTGTGAGTGAAGGTACCAAAGGCCCAGTCCGAGGGGAACGGAATGAATGATTGGTAGCGCGCATGTAACTTCACCAGTGTTGCAGGTGTCCATTAGCTGCTGCATTTGCTTCTGTTAGGTGATCCGCCTGCTCGTCTGCCATCATCGATCTCTTAAAAAAACAAACCGATCCATATCTGTATGGCTTGTTTGCCTGCTAGTTGCAACACTATCCCCCTAATTACAAAAGGTGGTCTTAAATTAGTCTTGGTTTAAAACTGACGTCAATTTTATTTGTTACTCTTATAACCAGAACTCTCAGAACCAGAGTCACCGACATATCCCACCGAATTAGCAAACTGAAATGCCAGTGGGCTGGTCACATTAGCCGCAGAACTGACAACCGTTGGAGCCATAAAGTCCTTGAGTGGAGACCGCGACTCGGTAAACGTAGTGTTGGACGCCCTGCTACAAGATAGGATGACGACATTCGAAGGCTGGTTGGAGTGAGCTGGCCGAAAATCGGGAGCGGTGACGTCCATTGGGGGTAGAGATGGGCGACGGGTAAATACCCAAAAGGTAAAAACCCGGGTAAATTCCCATTTGGGTAAATATCGGGTATTTACCCGGGTAAATTCCCGAATGCTGGGTAGTTTCGTCTTTGTTGCATCAATCGAAAATCCAAACATTAAACTGGTCGATAGTAACATTTTAAACAAAAAAAAAAGTAGTAACGTCTTTTAATAACGAAATAGTCCAGAATTCCGTAAAAAACACACTATCCAAGTCGTCGTCTATCAAATTCAAAACAAAGCAAAGACACAGGTGCGTTTCATACGATGTCGAGACACGACTGCTGCTCAATCCTTTGTTTCGCCACGCGCGGACGGACGGGGGTGGAAATGCGGGACGCGCGGGGGTGGCGACACGACGCGCGGGAATGGTAACGCGGAATTGGCGGGGTAGCGACGCGAAATACACAGTAGCTGCGCGGGCGACGGTGTTCATCCCTCAAAACTTTTTTTCTTGGAAACAATTCATCATCATCATTTCAGCCAATAGACGTCCACTGCTGGGCATAGAGGCCTCCCCCAAAGTTCTCCACACAGATCGGTCCTGTGCCACCCGCATACAAGAGACTCTCGCGACCTTCACCAGATCGTCGGTCCACCTGGTGGGAGGCCTGCCACGGCTGCGGCCTCCTGCACGTGGCCACGTGCAGGCCTCCACTCAAGGACCTTTCCACCCCAACGGCCGTCTGTTCTCCTCGCAATCTGCCCTGCCCATTGCCACTTCAGCCACGCAATTCTTTGGGCTATGTCTGTGACCTTAGATCTCCTGCGGATCTCATCATTTCTGACACGATCACGCAAGGAGATTCCGAGCATAGCCCTCTCCATTGCCCTCTGAGTGTCTTTGAGCCTTCTTAAGCGGCCTATTGTAAGCGGCCACGTTTCAGTTCCGTATGTCATCACTGGCAATACGCACGCATTAAAGACTTTCGTCTTCAGACACTGTGGTAAATGGGCCGAAAATATGCTGCGTAGCTTCCCGACCGCTGCCCAGCCGAGTTTGATTCGCCGATGGACCTCTTTCTGGAAGTTGGACTTACCAAGTTGCACAACTTCCAGTATAGAGCTTCCAACTTTTACAGGAGTGGGTACGACATGAGAGTTCAACATGACTTTCGTCTTGTCCATGTTCATTTTGAGACCCACTTGTTAAGAGACTCTACTGAGGTTGTCTATCATTCTGCTTAGGTCTTCCAAGGTTTCAGCCATGACTACGATATCATCGGCAAATCGAAGGTGCGTCATAGTCATAGTCATAGTCATATTATTTATTGCATCATATTGTAGTTACATAAGATCTTAAACAATAAACAGGTACACGTCATGTACTCGCCATTCATATTGATGCCAAGTTCATCCCATTCCAGAACCTCAAAAACGTCCTCCAACAAAGTTGTGAACAGTTTCGGCGATATGACGTCACCCTCGCCTCGCCTCGTGGTATATAGGCTTAGACTTCTGGTCCTGAAGACGGACTGACATGGAGGCGTTTGCGTACAGGGACTGCAAAACTTGTATGTACCGGTAGTCTATGCACCTTTGGAGAGACTGTATCACGGCCCAAATCTCGACAGAATCAATCATCATCTCAAGCTTTCTCATAGTCCACAAACGCTAAGCACAATGGCAGATTGTACTCCTCGGTCTTCGGTACAACCTGCCGCAGCGTATGAATGTGGTCTATGCTGCTCAAGCCTTTCCGGAATCCGAATTGTTTGGGAGTCTGAAAGTCGTCAAACCTACGTGCGAGACGGTTCGTCATAACTCTCGAAAACAGCTTGTATATGTGACTCAGCAGCGTGATGGGCCTGTAGTTCTTCAATTGGAATTTATCTCCCTTTTTGAAGAAAAGCCTCACCACGCCAGTATGCCACGCTTTGGGCGTCATTTCCTCGATGATGACGAAGTAAATAGCGTCTGAAGGGCTTTTAGGACCGTTCGTCCACCTGCTTTCAGAAGTTCCGCTGTGACTCCGTCATCACCCGGTGCCTTGCCGTTCTTAAGCTGTTTGAGAGCTATGCTGATCTCGTACAGGTTGACGTCCGGGATATCTTCGGTGTAGTGCCGGGTTAATTTGGCTCTTTTATCAACGGCTTGGGTGATAAAAGTTTTCAATCTCGGCCAAGAGCTCATGGCGTGACGTGACGATCCTGCCATTTTCTGTTTTCAGCTTAGTCAGCAAGCTCTGGAAACAATTACTCTATAATATCTCGAAAGTTGTACCTTTTTTACAGACACAGTTTATTGGACAAACGATGTTTAGCGGGTTTAGATACAATAGGAGATCACTGGGATTAAATTATATTCAAAACAATCACTAAAATGAAAATACCCTCATATTTACCCGATCGGGTGCTTTCAGGGAATTTACCCGGGTAAATACCCACAGTTGGGAATTTACCCGGGTAGAATCCCATCTCTAATTGGGGGAGACCTATGTCCAGCAGTGGACGAGCGTGGCTTGCTGATGATGACTCTTATAAAAGTGACAGCATCATTTGTAAACCATGACTACTTACTCTCTGTTTTGTAATAAGTGACCGTGTTTAGATTACAGTTATAAGAAGTCCTAAGTAGATCCTTCTCGTAACGTCATTCAATACTGCTATAAGCGTTGTATTGTGTCACGAAAGCTTTAATGACTGGGCGTGGAGAGGCCTATGCAGTAAACATGGACCATAGCGCCGTATAGGCTGTTTTATTGTTCATTTTATGGCCTAGGTGAGGTGCATTGTAAACGAAGAACAAGAAATTCAATTTCTTACTGTAGTATTTTATGTGGTTGTATCATATATCGTTTTTCCTTTAACAGTTCATAGTTTGCAAATCCATCATCATCAGCCTGTTGCAGTCCACTGCTGGACGTAGGCCTCTACAAATGCTCGCCACTTTGATCGATCTTCGGCTACTCGCATCCAGCTCCAGCCATTCTTTTTGCGCAGATCGTCACTCCATCTGGCCTGAGGCTGTCCTACACTACGTTTACCAAGACTGCAAGTAAGTAAGTTTCAGCCTATATATTGTCCTACAGCAGAGCAAAGGCCTCCGTCATAGAAATCAATTCATCGCATATGATAGGATGCCAATTTTTTTTTTACATTAGTGTCAATCTGTACCTAACTGCAACGTGGGATCTCCTCTTGCTTATCAGGCTGAGGTGAGCCAATATACTGGGCCAATATAAGAAATGTCTAAATTTTTCGCGATCCACTTTTATTACAAAGATTTTCTATCTCAATAGTAATAAAACCGCAATCAGAACCGATCTTAGATGGTCCAGAGGGAAATGGCGATATTCGCTTGAATCTAATATCATTGTTACGCCCCAAACCTATCAACTACGGCGTGTTACAGACCCATAAAGTTTAACAGCTGATCAGCGTTAGACTTGTGTAGTTAAAATAAGTGGTTCAATTTATGCTAGTTAATTAAATGAACTACCTACTGTAGTTTATTTCATTCCACTTAAAATAATTATCTTATTAGTGGCACTTTTTAAATCGTGGGAGGTTCACGCTTAGTTAGGTATGAATGGGCCGGCTACACCGGAAAGATACCACAACCTTCTGGTGTAGCTGATGTCCATGGGCGGTGGTGATCACTTACCATCAGGTGACCCGCTGCTCGTTTCTTCCTATAATATAAAAAAAAAACCTCACAGAAGACCGGCGTGAAGCAGCGCCTGCGCTCTGTTTCGTCTAGTGAGTGGGGTACCGGAGCCCAATTGGGAGAAAGGAGGTTAAAGGTTGACAGCGCAGTTTTGACTCTACTGGTTTTG